>BLBF01000063.1:7282449-7344421 GCA_015471245.1 Laticauda colubrina
TATATGTATATGTATATGTATATGTATATGTATATGTATATGTATATGTATATGTATATGTACATGAACATGTACATGTACATACACACACACACATACATACACACTTTCATAAATGAAGAAGGCAAATATTCTTTCATACTCTGACTTCCATGTCTATAAATGTGGATCTATACTGGTTCGACTTTCCTCAACATGTGAGAATAAAAAAATTCTCTGAAATGTACTTTCATCTATGAAAATCACTGCTAAGGTACCTCTAGTCTCTGCTCTATGATCATTGTTCCTAGAGCTGTTGAAAACTAAAAAAAGGTACAATTTGGGAGTCGCTCTCCCAAATATTATAGATGCCCCAGGCTGTGACAGAAGAACTGCCTCTTCTATTTATGTTACTTTTTAAAAGTAAAACTGCAGAAACAGAAAAGGCAAGATTAAATTACCAGTAGGCAAAAAGAAGGGATCACAATTCAAAAAAATTGATTCAAATTTCCCTTTTTGCTGAGAACACAATTTCAGGGATATCCTTTTTGCTAGGCTTTGCATTATCTGTTCCCTGCAGGAGCATCTGTGGATAGGCTAAAGAAAGTGAGAGTGTGATCAAAGCTTCTTTGCATTTAAAGCTAGAAAATTAATTTCTTTGTTCTCCAGTTTGCTTATTGTATTTAGCAAAAAAATTCTTACAACTTGCTCATGTTACGTTTAATAACAAAATGGCTAAAATTGCTAAATGGCCAAAACTCTTGCTATCCTGACTCATTTTTGTTTATTAATTATGCATAACTAGAAATGAATGTTATAATCTCTATCTCCAAATATGATGCTCAGTCAGCATAATAGGAAGAAACAGCCTTTGTTTTCTTTAAATGTTGGTTATATTGGACAGACATGAAACCCTTCCTGTCCCAATTGGCTATAACTTACTGTAGCAAATTAGTTAGACTAAAAAGTTGAATAAACATCAAAGTAATAGTGGCAAACCTCTTCCATATTGGTACTAAAGTAAAGTCCATGGTCATATACATGGTTTTCAACAAAAGTCAAGGTCAACTTGAAAGATACTTTCTTTAACAGTCAAGAAGTAAAGATGCTTTGGTGAACGTATTTATGAAACTCTACCTTCAGCTCAGGATTGTTAACCTACTGTGTGCTTGAAGAAAACTATCCAACATTTCTGTATTGCTAATGGTTAAACATTAGATAACCAGATTAAATTTAAAATTAATAGACAGTTTGTTGTTCTTCTGTTGTATCTACAGTATGTTCTTTAGCCAAATTGTTTTTCTTCCTTTAGGCTATTCCTATGGCTTCTTATATTTTATCCACCTTAATCAAGGTTTCTGAGACTGGTATGATATACTATCTGTTAGGAGGTTCATATTTAGCTGTACTTCTACATTCCTTCTTTTTTTGTTTCTTTAAGAATTAATTTCTTTATATGGTTAAGCCTGACCATATTTTTCTAGTTTAGCATTTTCCAATGGTTCACACAGCAGTGTATTGAATTGCCATAGGGACATTAAATATAGCAGTCATGCTCAACCTAAAAGAAGCAAACTAAATCGGAAACAGATTTCTGAATCGGATAATTGAGCAACTTTTTGATAAATGTGTTGTTTGATTGCACCAAACAGCATGTTTATTTCTGAGTTGCAAAGTAGGGTAAGTAAGGCAACTGATGATGTTTTAAATTATACCCAAACTACTCACTTAAGAACCTGAAACAGTTGCCCTCTCTCCTGGCATTAATTTAAAAACACCTCAAACCATTTCTGATGAAGGGAACAGGCTAGGGCAGAAATGTGGAACCATAAGAATAGTCTCTGTTGCATTTCACATTTTAAGCACATTCCATGCATTTCTGTTTCGGGGATAATGGCTGGAAGAGAGAGAGAGAGAGAGAGAAGCTGGCCAAAAGGGCATTTAGTTGTGCTGGCTCAAAGGAGCCTATTCATTTCCTTGGAATGGCTTTTCAATCAGAGGTTTATTAATCCTAACAACAACCAATCTGTAAATGAATCGTTCAGAAGTCAGCTTCCATGATTTCTGTAGTCTCCGAGGAATCTGTTGGCGACCAATGGTTCAGGAAACAATAGGATGCAAAGAGTTCAACATATCTGCCATTCTCCATCAAATACTGCAGTATTTTCATAAAATACAATGCTAAATTTCCATGTGAAATGATTCACACACACAACTTTCACAAAGAGCTAATTTTCCAGGTACAATGATTCACACACCTGACTTTCACACACCTGACTTTCACAAAGAGCAAAAATAGATAACATTCAACTTATTAGGATCAACACAGTTGCTTTTCCCTATAGTGATTATTTAATTTGTAAAATATGATCAACTTTAATCCAGGATATCCACAGGACAATGTGTCAAAAACTACAGGTTGGTAGATGGCAGAATTACCATGATTCAAGTTCTTCCCCTTTTGACATGCATGTGACATTGTCACATGTACACAACAGCCAGGGGTTCCAATGGGACAATCTCTCATCTTGACAATGTTGACTCCCCTTCAGTCACCAATGGTTTTAATAAAAGTCAACTGCTAGATGAAACAAAATCTTTAGCTTCTAACTGGAAACAGACTGGATACAAAATTGTTCTAGTGATTATGGCTTGTACCCTATGCCCATTTCTATGGTTTGGGACTAAAAAGGCACGTAGGAAACAAATGTGCACAGAAACAGGCTAGAAAGCAGGAGATCGTGGGTTCTAGTCTCACCTTAGCCATAAAAGCTAGCTGAGCAAGTCTGGGAAAGTCACTTTCTCTCAACCTTCTCTTAGGGGTGTTAGACTTGTGACGACACTTTGTTGTCATGTGATGTATCACAACTTTCCCCCCCTTCGCTAAACCAGATGCATCTGGCCCATGGTCCAAGTTTTGCACCCCTGCCTTACTGGGTTGTTGTTGTGGGGGAAATAGGTGGGGGAAGGTATGTTAGATATCATCGCTCCTTTGAGTTATTTGTAAAAATAATAGAGGCAGGATACAAAAAAATAATCACGACACATTTCTGCATTAGAGTTGCAGTTCCAGTGGAATTATTCCTCTCTCATATTTGTTTATTTTATGGATGTAAAAATCAATAAAATGAAGCACCCATCAATGGAATAAATAAACTGAGTCATGCCAATCACCTAACTTTAAAAAAGACAAAGAATGCACATTAGTTTGTATTCTACCTTGTCCCACTAATGTATTCTTCCCTTACTTAAATAGAAAGATGCCTTGTCCTGGTTTACTTTAGCAAAGACTGTTTTGGAAACAATTATCATGTGCCTTTACAAAAATCTGATTTGCAGGGGCTAAAAATTTACATGCCAATGTTTACTTGTCAGCGTTGCTTTTCTTACAGTATCTAGAACACTTTGTACTCATAGACAAATGAGACTATTAATGTCTTAAGAAACATTATTTCCAAAACAAAACCAGTTCAGCCCCTAACAGGCACAAAGAGCTAAGCAAGTAATCTCTCCATTAATTTGTCTCTTTGGTTTGATTTCCAGGAAATAGTGCACATTCCATATGGTTAGTACATTCCATATAGCAGACCAGGTTTGGAAACTTCATCTAGGCCAAATGTCCCATTGTTCAATTTGGAATTGTTCATTCATCCATGTGTCTCAGCTACATTAATGCAAGATTCAAAAAAGAATTTGGAATTTCTGTTCTAGAAATGATAGTACTGGTTCGCTGACTAACTGATTGTTTGATTCGGTGTAGCTCTCTCTTGTTAGATACGATTTTCATCCCTGTGAACTTCCACTTCTGACTGAGAAAGCTGGATCTTTCTGAATGCACAAAGTGCCTTGGGAAGCAACATTGGGGTCATCTTGTTCGTAACCAGGAGGATTACTTCTTACAGATTACAGATCATCATGGTTTCCCTGAAGTGATGCCACATCTTTTGTATCAGTATTGTCCGGTTTAGAAAGCAGCTAGAGAACTCTACCTAGTAACTGATGAGGGCCATTTTGGTAGAGCCATTAAAGGCTAGGAACCTGGAGATCATAAGTTCTAATCCAACTTCAGCATAAAGCCAACTGGGTCTTTGCAGGCAATGACCTGCAAAGGTCATTTATATTTATATTATTTTTTAATATTTATTTATATATATTTATATTATCCTGCTTTTATGATTGTTTATTATTTATATTATTTATATTTATATTTATATTATCCTGCTTTTATGATTGTTTCACAAATAAAGAACAAATTTTACAAATATATAACAGACCTTCCTCTTATTTTCTCCAGAATAAGCACCTTGCGAGATGGGTTGGACTGAGAGAAAAGTCACTGACCAAAGCCACCGAGCTGGCTTTTGTGTCCTAAGGTAGGACTAGAACTTACAGCCTCCTAGTTTCTAACCTGGTGCTTTAACTAATAGACCAATCTAATTCTCACTTCTGAAAATCTTCCCAAGGCGAGTCTCCACATGCAAACCTGATTCAGAGGTTTGCACGTGCCTACACACAGATATCTTGAAAATAGTTCTCTTTAACCTGGTTTCCTCCAGATGCGTAGCATTCACAAGATTCTCAACTACATGCCTCTTTATTTATGATAGTAATCATATAAATTTGGAAATAAAAACATGGAAAGTCAAATGAAATATATATCAAATTGTGCAGCATACTGCATTTTTCTGAAAATATGACCTACTCTGAAAGTAAGTCCTAGCTTGATTTTTATACATGTGCCCAATGCAAGCCCTACCCCCAAAATAAGCCCTAATTAAGACCCTGCCCACTCCAAGGTGCATGGGTAAAAATTAAACGAGGGTGGGGATGGGGGGTTGGAACTGCCCTACTACTTACCTTTGCACAGTTGCAACCAGGCCTTGCCCACCCCGACACCTGCCTTACCGGCCCATTTTTTTCTGCTGCCAGCAAGGCTTTTCTGAAGGCCTCTGTAGCCGATAACAGAATTCTAGATCAATCCAGAGCTCTATTATTGGCTGCAGAAGTTCCTGAAGGCTTCTGACAGCGAAAAAGAGGCTGGGGTAACACATACAAGTGAGGTGAATTAGTGGATGACAACTCCCCCCCCCAAAAATAAGACCTGATGCCTTTTTTGTTGGCAAAAAATATAAGACAGGGTCTTATTTTCAGGGAAACATGGGTGGCAGTAGTAGTGGGAAATGCTGTCCAGCATCTATGGAAATGAAACAAGAAAAAGACATTACAGAGAAGAAAATACAGATAAAAAGGGTTATAAGATTGAAAAAGACCTTCAGATATTCCTTAGGTATTCCAAAAGCAAACTGGGAAAAATGGGATGATATTTAACTCTGCAGGCAGTCTTTGTTTAACACCCACAATTGGGGCCCATAATTAGTAATTACATGTGATTTAGCAAAACCATGACTGTACTTATAATCTTGCTTCATCTTTACAGACCTATCAATGCCATAAATGTGAGGCCTGGTTGCAAACTTACTTTTTAAATCACTGTCATAACTGTGAACAATCACAAAATAAATCAATTGCTCATTCAGGACTACTTGCATGAAGAAGCAGGCCTCTCACCAAAAACCTTTTAATGGTGCTTTTGTTGCAATGACAGCTGAATTGGAAATGGCATCAGAGGAGCTGGTGATGGCAATTCACCATTGGCTGCCTCTTTGCCACCAAGCTGCTTTTTAGCTAGGGTTCCAATTGGTGACCCATGCTTGGCCTGCAAAAATCTTGCTGAATACCACTTAGCAGGAAAGAGATGGAAAAGACAGTGGCTGTTTGCTGCCATCTAGTGTTCATATGGAGATCTGTAGCCCAGATATCGTAGATCCACCAGATGCAATCACATTTATTAAAGAAGTTGGATGTGTGTGTGCATCCTGTAGGTCCTCAAGCTGATTGCTCCCTATCTTCAAAATATTTGTGCTATTGGAAACTTCTGTAGCTCTTCCTGCAAACCAAGCAGATTCAAGGGAGAAAGATGGTCATTCTAGTCCACTGGTTGCAGACTGTTTTGAGTTTTAAAGCTCTTAACTCAGATCTTGAACTGTGTTGCAAACTGCACTGGAAACCCCTACAAGTGGAAGAAAGGCAGTATTGTGTGCTCTGTTATCCTAGCTGCAATGCAAACTCTAGTTACAGCAAGTGGGGAAGGCTGATGATTGAAAATAGCCCCTGGGCTTCCCAGGGGATCCGGTTTGGCAAAAATATGCGTAACACTGGAAGGGACTGTGAAAAAGGGCCACAGTCTGAAAAATGCATTGCATCACCTTTCTGCACTATTGCTCTTTAAAGAAAACAGAAACAAACAATGCATTCTAATGACTTTAATTCTACTTAATGAAATTATTTCCATCTACTGCACTCTGGCAAATCCCATACTGGTTGAGAGTTGAAGGTAACAACCCTGGAAGGCAGTAGCTCAGTATAGATCATCCAGAAACCCTTCTTTTGAAGACAGTTTTAAAGACAGTTTCTGCAGTGGGAGTGCAGACTAATTGCTATTATTTCCAGAGTGGCTTTGCCTTTAAAACATTTCTTAAAATATTAAACTGACTCAGCCAACAGTCTGAACTCCACGGTGGAAAAGGTTTTTCACATTCTTTTCTAGTTTCCCCAACTTTATATATTTTTAAAAATAAACTGCGGTGTAACATTACAAACATGCTCATCAAGACACTTTTTCCATTCTTGTCCCTTCCAGTAAAATATATTGTTCCTGTGATTTCTTCAGCTACAATTAATCCCTGCTGCTTTGTTTCACCTCCTTCTCTTTCTTAGCACTTCCCTAGCTTCAAACTCTTTTCTTTGAAAAACACACTTACAAACACCCTCTACCTCCTTCACTGAACAAGAAGCTAATAATATACTGTATAACCAATTCTCCATTCTTATATAAGATTTCTTGCACTGCATTGCAGAAAACAAGATTCACAGTTCTTTCTTTCCAACACTCCTTTTTAACAAAAGGAGGTTTGAATATTTATCTCCTTCTGACTCAGTCTCATGTGACCCTGCAAATAACTATCCCAGGCACATTAAAACTGCTTTTAGTGTCTGTTGGACACTTCCATTGAGTAATCCCCAGTTTTACAGCACTGATGGATCCTTCCAATGTCAGCAAAGATGCATTTATCTAGAGTTCCTCTGTAGTATCTAAGAGAGATGTGCAGCTTTGATGAGTGGCTTCCAGAGCCACTGTAGTTCTTTCATACAGCTGATTCAGAACAAAGGAACATTCGGTACCTCAGATTTCAAAATAAAAAGGTGGGAGAGGAGGTTAATTTATTATGGACAAAAGCTAAAAGGCGTTGGTAGGAGGAGGAAGTCCCACTTGATTTTTTGCCCAAGGTCACTTAGGATACACAATGTGCTTTTGTATCTTTTGGGAAACGTGTATTATGTAATTTTTAGTTTGTTAGTATACTTTTTAAGGGGAAAAAAAATCCTGGCCTGGTTTCCCTTTTGAAACAGTCTCATCCAGTGCAGGACTGGGGCTGTCAGGCTAAAATATGATAAAATGGATGATAAAAGGCTGCCCTCATTCTGTACAGAAAAGAGCTAGAGAGCCAGGCCTGATGTAGTGGCTGGAAAGCTCTTAAGGTCATAATGAATTACCTCCTTTTCCTATAATTATATTCACAATCTGAGAAAGAATTTTGCTGTCACTTATCAGCTGAAGAACGGATCAGAGAAATGCATGTTCTGTTCTGTGAATCATTGAGGAGAAATGAGACAGATGTTGAATACCACAACTGTACATTGCCTTTTATCTTCACTGAAGCTAATCCAGCTGTTTGATCTTATTTTGTTACCAGCCAGCTGATCCAGAAGAAATGCAACTATCATCCTTTGCAGACAAAGGTCTTGCTTTCTTCAATTCCTCTTGTCTGGGAAAGAGAATAGTTGTTGAGAAAAGAATATTACAATTATTTCAAAAGTTCTTCCAAATTATCAGAAGCACAAGCTTTTATCTAGTATCTAGGTTTAGGTTATTATAAACTTTATTGACAATCAAGAGATGAAATGCATTTCTAATCTTACATATTCTGTCATTTCTTTTATTCACTCGTAAATCTACAACTTTTCTTTTTTAACTTTATGTAATTTAATTTGTGTGAAATTGGAAGTATTTATGAAATCCAGATCCAAATCAATAAAAATGGTTTGGGTTATGAATGTGATAGTGCACTTAAAAAAATCCTGTTTAAAATGTATGCTGATTCTTTCCCAGAATTCCACTGATTATAGCATTTACATCTTTTCTATCCTGCTCAACAGAATACAGACTTGGTCTCTGACAGAAAGCCACTTGAAGAGACTAGAAGCATTTGAAATGTGGATTTAGGGACAGCTGTTACGTATAAGCTGGGTTGACAAAATAAAAAATGAGGAGGTGATAAGCCACTTGGGAACGCCAAGGGAAATCATCAAAACTATTAAAAAGGGAAAGTTAGAATATTTTGGACACATGATGTGACACCTGGAAAAATATGGCATATTTCACTTACACATCTAGGGAAAGATTGAAGGCAAATGAGGTCCAGGCAGGAGAAGAACATCATGGTGTCAAAATCTAAGGAACTGGTTTGGACAAAACGCAGCAGCACTTTTTTGTGTGGCTGTTGATAAAAATAGGATCGCCAACATGATCGCCAATGTCCAGTGATGGATATGGAACAAGAAGAATAGCAAGTTGACTAGTAAAGCTATTACATATAGCATAGGAACTAAACAGTGGTTTTACATGTTATGTGGAGTGGATTATTATATGCCTCCTTTGTGTTTTCAGAATCCAATGATTTTGAAGCACAAGTGGGGCTTATCACATCAAAGAGAAATCTCTTTATTTCATCTATATGTGTACATAGGAGGGCTTGTCTAGAAAGGAATTGTTCTCCTTACCACCAATGGAAATCAAAACAAAATCCTTGACTGAATACCATGCAATTTCCAAAGTGCAACGTTTGTAGAAATGAATTTATGTCAAGCTTTATCACTTCCACTAAAGCCTTATTTGCCCTTTTGATTTGTGCTAAATGTCAATGTCGGGAAATAATTTTGGACATCATTGGGAATTTTTAATACAGAAACCTTATTTTTTTTTTAATTGCAGGAATTCAGATCAGTTCTTAACAGGTGGCAGCCCTGGCTGAAAACTAAGCCAGGGTTGGGCCATTGGATAGTTAGTACCTTAGACTAATTGGAAAGTCTAAAAATAGCTGGGAGAAAAAAACAACAATAGCAACTCACTCTTGTATTATTGGCAAGTAAACACCACCCAATCCCTCTTACAGGCTATAGAAAGAATGGGCTAGGATAGAGGTATTAAAATATCAATCTGACAACCCAGTATGAGTCACTTTGTAAAGAATTCAATAAGATACTACTTAGTAAGCAGTGATTTCAGATTTTGGCAACAAGTTTTCAATTATCTGGTAATTAAGGTTCCCTCTTGTCCATTTGCTGTTTTTGGTATTGTTATGTCTATAAAGATTCATATAAAGGGTTTCTGCTCCTGTGCTAATTACATTAACAAGTAGATAAATTTTACGGACATTACTGCACCAATCAAAGAAATAACTGCTTCCGGGTGAGAAGGACAATATGCGTAATATCTCTAATTTTTTTAAAAAAATATCAGAGTCAGAAAGTGACTATGATGCCACATTAATTTAAAAGAATTTCTACCCAGGGTTTCATCACTGAAGATGGCTGCTCAGATCTGAACCAGAAAAAAACAAAGGAAATGATCTTGGGGCTGGATGGGGACATACAGGGCAAGCTCATGTGCATCTTCCTTCCCTAGGTGTTAGGAAAGCCAACAGTCACAGGGCTTGACCTCTGGATCAATATTCACCCCTCAGATCTGTTTGGCCCCCATCCCAATGATATTCTAAAAGGCATTATAAATTTGTCCTTATCAAGTCTTGGTGAACCCCTATAAGCAGTGGTGGCATTCTACTAGTTTGGCCCGGTTCAGCCGAACTAGCAGCTCTGAGGATCTTCTGTGAGCAAACCAATTTGCTCCAACGATCAGCTGCCACCCGGGCTCTATCCTTTATTTCCTGGTTTTGAAGCTCAGCTGCTTCCTACGGCATAGCGGATTGCCGCACATCAGCTGTTTAACATATAGGGAGAGTGCAGGATTGCAGGTGGTCAGTAGCAAACCCTCTGCGTGAGTGCAAAGCACGCCCATCAAGCCACACACACAGAACCGGTGGTAAAAAAAATTGAATCCCACCACTGCCTATAAGAGTTTGTCCTGTGCCCCCCCCCCCTTTATGGACACAGTATCATTTGTTTCTTCATCTGACTGTTCTCTCTCTTTTTTTTTTTAATTATGTAAACTGTCCATTATGTGGCTGGGCGTTCTTCAAATCAGTGTTTCTTAACCTCACCCATGCTAGCTGGGGAATTCTAGGAGGTGCAGTCCATCCATCATAAAGTTGTTGAGGTTGGGAAACACTGTTTTCAATCTTTGTAAACAAATAAACGAAGTAGGTTTTAAGAGCCTTCCATTGAGCTAATCTGTATTTGCTCAAGATAAAAGGCTGCCTGAATTAGTGCTGCTAGAAGCAGCAGGTATCAGGTTACATCTAGGATTCTGAAGGAAAGAAGTAGTAGCTTTTCCAATTTCTAAAAACCCTAACTTCAGCTGCTGTCCATATCTGTCTTTAGCTTTGGGAGACATACATATTTCTGGTCAGTGAGAGCAAAAATATAGAAATACTTGATATAATTTATATTAGCACTGCCAGAGATTAATTTGGGGACATAGTAGGTTATTAAAAGTAAATATAAGCAACATCATATAATTATAATTGGGATGGTACATAATTACATTTGTAGGCACAGATGGATGGGCCCAGCAAGCAAAGAATGGCTTGAAAATAGTTCCAACAATTGCAATATGGCAAGAGTGTAAACTTTTTGAGGAAACAGCATCCTATCTCAAGGATAACAAACGGCATGTACTTCAGCAGGAACCCATATTGCTGACTTTGAACAAAGAGTTCTAAGATGTCTAATAAATAGTTTAATCAGAGCTTCTATTGCTGAAACAGTATTTTCTGCTCCAACTACTTAAAAAATAAAATAAAATCGTGAACCCTTCACATGCACATACAAAGATATTTTTTCCATTAGCCATTTTGCTGAAAATGATAGCTTCCTTGTAATAAATAAAGCCTCTGTGACTTACATTATGGATATTATTTTTCCTAAACAGGATTTTGGAATACCACATTGTAATATAAACTGTTCTCTTGACCTCTTAGAAGACATCTTCAGAGAAGAAAAAGTCAGACTCTTAAATCTCAGAATACTGTAGACTAAGATGGAAATGTGCAAGTTTTAAAAAAGATGGGCTTCTTTTCATAAAAAATGTATTAGCAGATAATTTTTGACACATCAGAAATTACAAGAATACTATAGATGAATGTTGTACATCATTGCTGTTATACATTGTTTAAAGTCAAAAGTTTTCATTTTTTTCCCTTGATGAAAGTCTGGTTTATTGATAAGCCGTAGAGGGTTGGCTCACACATAAGTGAGGAAACAATTACAATTTAGAGCAGTAGAGAAAAAAAATTAGGCACTGGGTGTGACATTTTGGCAATCAAACAATATCTAACTTTCAAATTTAAACATCTGAATTGTGAGATTTCTGGGAGGACACAGAAATCTTAAAGAATTGTTCAATATTACTGTATAAAAATGTTTTCCAATTTGTGACTTAATATTATATATACAGTAAACCAGACCACAGTGATATAAGAAAGAATAAAAATGGGTATAAATAAAAGAGTCTGTGTTGTTTACCTCTCAGTAGAAAGCTATTGATTCAAGATAATGGCCATTCAAAGTTCATTTAGCTGAAAAGACCTTTGAACAAACTAATATGCCATGTTTATTAGAAAGTGGCAAACTTATGAATGTTGTATTATTTCTCTGACTCCTCCATTCAACTTATTTTATACAAATCCTAACAATTGGACGTATTTCAACAACTACTGTCTTTCTCATGCATGCATTATCCTTCTATTCAATTTTTCTCCAAGAGTTTCAGTTAGTTCACATGGTTGTCCATTAACATCCTGATTAGCCTGAGATTAGTGATTCCTCAAAAGTCAATCTATGACATTGCATCAGGGTGAAGATGTAAACCTGAAACTTACCCTATTCTAATTTAGCTGCTGTCACGGTGAACCTGGGCTACACTCCCAATGCCAGCTGGGATCCCTATCCCACTAAACTTTTCAAAACATTATGTTAATGTAAAATAAAATAAAATTAAGCCACAGAATTATATTTAGTTGCAGCAATGTTTTGGACTATGCAAAATATTTTTTAGGCTTGTTGAGAGCATCCTAATAGCTTGCATTTTAATAAATGGGGTTTGTGGTATTAAACTATGCTCATTGTCACAGTTGTTTTCAGAATAGGCAAATCTCTCAAGACAGTCATTTTGTGAATGTGCCCATGCTCTGAACATTTCAAAAAAGCTTCTAGCTTAAAATGGTTGCCCATTGGGGCTTATATTGCTGCATTAAAACATCAATAACTTAATGCAAATGGGATGACATAATTTCTCAACCAAGGGAATAGACATTTCACGCGGGGGAAGAAGGCTTAGTAACATTACATCAATAAAATGGCCAGGCACTAGGTTTTTTTGTGTGTGTGCTTTTACAAATTTATTAAATAAATAATATAGCTTACATAGTTATTAAATGCTTTTTGCTGACAGTGGCACAATGTATAACAGTTCTGGCGATCACGAATGATGAATTCAAAAGTTGTGTTTGCCAGCTAGCTATCTATCCTTACCCTTAATCAAAAGATTGAAATATCAAAGATACATTTTTAGGAAAGAAAGCAATTTTTATACCTATCATTTCAAGTTCATATTATCAACTCATTGTAAGTAAACTTTACTAAAACTCCCTTTTTATGATCCAATAAACCTTTAATTTGGGGTAGAGTTGAGGCGACTGAATGGAGCTGAGCATTATACTGGCCAGATTCCCTTCCTGACTCCACATGGAGTTTGCAGCAGATATTTTTTTGTTTGTGCCCTGAGAGAGAAACCCCTGCTAGGATTGAATTATCAACCTCCCGAGTGGGAGGCAGGCATCTTCAGCACAAGGCCACTTGTAGTAAGTTGACTTCACTGATCTATTAAAATGATTTTTAAAAAACATTTTAAAAACTATTCACAAGTTGCAACTCTGAATGGGGTACTTGATGAAAAAAAAAAGATAATTTTAAAAATGCAATACAGAGCCAAAATAGTAAAATGCAACCAACACCTAGATGAAGTCAGGTGTAGCAAATATCTAAAATCTGGATCAATGCACAGGAAAAATCCAGATCTTCACAGCTTTATGAAAACCTGAGAATGAATATTTTTAAATGAAAATAGCCATAATTAATAATAATACCATTCAGATATTCCCTCAGTATTTTTATTTGTAAATTTCCTATGAAGATTAAAATTATAAAGATATATTAGTTTTTGATATCTATTAAAGCATTATGACAATGTTTCAATATAATCCTGTACAATTTGTTTTCTATGATTTTTATAGTAAAAAGGTATATTCATCAAATTGTCTTAAATATTCAATTTTTAGACCAATTTAAGTTTTAGAATTTATCCAATCCACATAATCTAGAACAGCCCTTGAATCATTTGGAAATTTTACAAAATTCACTGAGCAAGAACATATTAATAAACTTGTTTCTGAGGGAAGGTGGAGTAATTTGAAAAAAAATCCTTTTCCCATCATGATATCAGACATTAGAAAGTGTTGCAAATTCTCTACAGTTAAATATAAACACTTCACTATACGCAAACAGAAAATTCATTCTTTTATTGCATTATTGAATCAACTTAAAAAGTCCCCAGAAAAGAAAGTGGTCCTTTTTTATATTCTCCATATAAATCTCTCATTTGGTATTTTTTAAAAAAGAATGCCAGGAACACAAATATATGCACAGAGGCCAGACCACACAATTAACATTGCAAATTACAGGTCTTTATTAAAATGCATTGAATGTAATTATTTTCAAATGCATGTTTGGTAAACAATAGGTGAGAATACACAATTCAACATGAAGATTTTGAAGATTTTACTCCCTTCTAAAATTTGTTGGGACTCTATAGCTTATTAGATTAATTGCAACACTGGATCTTAAAACCATCCAGTTTTGATTACTTGGCTTGAGTTATTAAATTTTACAACAGAATGAAGTTTATCATAAAGATCAGGTGACAATTAAAATATTGATGAAAAACTATAATTGCCTTTAGAAGACAAAAAGACCTTCTAATTTCAGAAGCAGGCATGGATATTTTAGATAACTGCAATGCACCCATATTTTAGAAGATTATAATCTTCCTAGATTACAGTACACCTGAGTGGAACATTTCTTAATCAAATTTTTCAATTCAAAGCCATTTAAGATCATTTATAAAACTTCCCTGGAGTGGAAAAAACAATAACCATTATCAATTATGTAACTTACACTGGCAGTGCAATGTAGCACAGTTCTACTATTGATTGTATTTCTCACATAGTGATGTCAGAAGAACCCAACTGAAGTATGTCCTTCAGCCAATAAACTATAATAAACATTTGTAAGGTGATTCAATGGAAAAACTTTCAACATTCAGACATGGGGCAGGGGAAGGAGGCAAGAGACATAACTATATGACTCTGTGAAGAACAAGCAGTGAAGAAATGTTAGTGCATTAAAAATAGACAGGTTAGATCAAAGAGTCAGTGAATAAGTTAAGGTATATTTAATTCCAATATTGGCTGTTTTCATTTATAACCAACCTCATGTACATATATTCTTTATTATTTTCACATATTCCAAGAATTCATCTTTCTCTCACACAGTGATTTACAAACCAGTATGGCACT
The DNA here is from genome assembly GCA_015471245.1 of Laticauda colubrina. Lineage (NCBI taxonomy): Eukaryota > Metazoa > Chordata > Lepidosauria > Squamata > Elapidae > Laticauda > Laticauda colubrina. Next base: position 7,297,359 of record BLBF01000063.1, read on the forward strand.
TTCTAGAAGATTATCATGGGCTGAAGGCTCTATCACAACAATCACCATTTTTGAAAAAAGAAAAGAAAAATAAAATGATTCAAATGAATTTCTTTCCTGAGCAACTTAAAATTTGGAATGTGCTGAAAAGTCACAATAAATAAGTAAAAAAAATGAACAAACTTAAAATGTGCTTTAAAATTATTGAAACTAGATTGTTTTATGACAGATATATGGTTTGTTCTTTCAGAAATCTTAAAAGCTTATGTGCCAAATAAATTTATGAAGTACCTTTCTGGAAATAGAATAGAAGTCAAGTTGCTTATATAAAAATATACAACATTAACATCTACCAAATAAATCAACTGGCAGCTCTTGCTTTTAACATTTCAAAGTATTCGTGGCAAAGAAGAATATTAAATAGCATGATAAAAATAGATTCTAGTGAAATTGCAGAGAAAGCAAACATGTTAAGTAACCCAGGATTCTTGTAGCACACACAAATTTTAACTTTTTTTTTAAACATTCCAGCATCTGAATATTAAATTGCTCCCCAAAAGAAAACAATTCCACAGTGTGTAAACTAACCATTACTCTTTAAATGTAATTTCATAGAAACCACTTAAAATACAATGCAGCATTTTGGTTAATTATTGTTTTGAGTTCCCAGTGTGTTCCTTCAAGTAGTGCACTGGAACCACCTAGTGAGATTTTTTTATTCATGTAAGTGTGCAGCCAAAACACAATTTTGTGTGTCCAAATCCTGCTAGTAGCCTTGTAAAAACAAACAAACCAGAATGCAACAGATATCCATCAGCTCTGAACAGGGAATTTGTTAAATGGGAGTTGACTAATACACACCAAAACAAGAACCAGTAGCTTGGATAAACAGAACACGCAGCCATCTGTTACCACTTTGTTCTTTCAAGTGGTAATTTTTAATTATCAGCCATAAATGTTGACTATTGCAGCCAGAGTACAATTTGAGTATGCTGTTAAAGAGTATCTGCTCCTTAGCTACATGCAAGAGTTAGGCTTTGACTTCTTTGAGAGAGAAAAAGAACTGATGACATCTGAAGGGATCACAGCATATTCATCTTCAATCTTGCTTCTTAGAACGTATCAGATTTTCAGAGTAGCTGAGGAGTATTCATTATAAATTTCTACCTTCAGAAATGTCTTGAAATTAGAACCAATTAATTTAATCAATAACTAATGCATTTACAATGTTACAGAAATGTAACATCCCATAAATTTCTTATTCTCCTATTTTTATGGATATTTGCTTATTGTCAAAACTACTATAGAAAAAGGGATCTCCTTTAAAATAAAAAAGAAAATCCCAAATTTTCTCCTGCAGCGTAACTTTAATTTCCATTAATATTATCCTCTTCAGTTTTATTCAACCTCAGCACTGTATTGATATTTAATAATACCCACCTTCTCAAATTCCCAACATGCTACAACTCTCCTTGCTGCCAGCCAGTTACTGGCAACACAGATCTAAGTGAGAATCACTGAAGTTGTAGTCCAACAGTCTAGAGCATGCTAGTCTGAGGAAAACTCATTAACTAGGTTTCTCCATATTCCTATTTTGACTGTTGGTAACAGCCTGGTTGCCTCTTTTCAAATGGTATTAGTAGCAATGGATAGTTTTGTTATTTCAGGACAACAGCACTCCTTATCCAGGCAATGACAAATCTCTTATATCATGCTATTATTTCAATGTGCTCAAATAAAACTGTAATAGGTTAAATTAAATACTACATCAGAAAAGCAAATTTTGTGAAAATTGCAAATGACCAACAAGGTAATATCATCTTGTAAAGTACCATATACAAAAATATTTTACAACATCAATGTTACTTCTAATGAAACAAGAGATGATATATTTAAAAGTATATTCCAACTACAATAATTCTATGGAGCCAAGGAAACAAACAAACAAAATATTTCAACAAATACACCTTTTCAGAAAGGGATCAGCCAGTTCAAAGTAAGGGAAATGTCTTTTTAAATGCTGCTTTTGTATTAACTCACTTTCTTCAGATTGTTATTAGCATTTTGAAAACAATTTTGAATCCATCTTGCATCACCTTTTATAAATATCTTCTAACCACTTTTCATCATCTTGTTCCTCATCTTCTGTTACTGGCTCTTCAGTTTCTAGAGGAGAAGGAATGGCAAACTCTGGCCTAGGAGAAGAGTTACCATTTGAGGATCTTAATCCAAACTTGCGTTTTAGCAGGTGGAACTGCTCTTTGACATAGTAGTAGAATTCATATTCATATCTCATGCGCTGGTACAAGATCTGGATGGATTCTGTTGAAGGGACAGTTTTTTTCACTGTCACAGTTAGATTGCCAAGCTTCCTATGCTCTGTAAGACAATGGAAATAAAGAAGAATTTATGTCAAGACAATAATTTTCATTATTTTCTGAATTACTAACATGCCCTCTGCTATAACATGACCCGGAAGGAAATAAGTCTGCAAATATCTCAAAACTGAAACATGGGCTTTATTTTTTATTATTATATCATTTTTTAAAAAAAAGATATTTATCATAGTCTAAGCAAAACATTGCAGCAAGGTTCTGAATAAGAGATAGTATTTACAATATTCTAACCTCAACAAAATTTGGAGATTTAATCGGGACTCAAGAATTTTCATCATGAATAAATCCAACAGAAAACTCAAATTATGTCAATGAGATTACAAAGACCAAAAGTAATCAAGGTTAAACAGAATAGATGGATAGACAGTAGATAGAGATGGATGGAAAGACAGACAGACAGACAAAAAAGTTCATAACAAATTAAATCCCACAATGTCACTTTCACTAGGAACGTATCTTAATCTGGAACCAATTTACAAAACTGATAGTGTTTATGATAGAGAAAAAGAAGAATTGATAACTGCAATGTGACTGTATTCTTCTGGAATCTTCTATGCATTTCTTGTCTTCACTCATTTATGTCAATCACTAGATCCTTTAAATACAGCATATTATGTGTTTTATCCAATATGAAACGAGCTCGCTGAAAATGCTATGTGCAATCAGTTTTCTTTTCCTCCTCAATCCAGGGAAGCCCAATCTATTGTCTTCCAAAAATTTAAAGTAGCCTCTCAAGAGCCTCCAAAGTTTCTTTGAACTGTTTTTTAGGCATGTCTTCAATCAGAATTAATTGTCCAACCTGTTTGTCTCTGGATAAAACAGCAGGTAATTCCCCATTTCTGTAAATTCTATATGCAGGCGTTGATTTTTGATGGCCTACATTATATAATACCTTATCTGTAGAAATCTGGCTGGTCCCTGCAGCTTTAGGGCTCATGCTTTACAAAACAAAGTTATTCCCCAAGTTGCCTTGATTTGATTTTTTAAATTTTTATAGTTTGTTTCAATTTTATTTTTACTATAGGTGTTTTTTAATAAAAGAGTGTCTTGTTTATTGTTGCCCTTGATTACTATAAAATTCTGAACATCTGACCAATTACAGCAATTATTTTCATAACTTAAAACAAGCAAACAACCAAGGGAAATACTAATACCACTCTATAAAGCCTTAGTAAGACCACACCAAGAGTACTGCATCCAGTTTTGTTCACCACATTACAAAAAAGATTTTGAGACTCTAGAAAGAGTACACAGAAGAGCAACCAGGATGATTAGGGGACCGGAGACTAAAACATATAAAGAACAGTTACAGGAACTGGGCTTGGCTAGTCTAGTGAAGAGAAGGACCAGGGGAGACATGATAGAAGTGTTTCAGTTTTTGAGGGGCTGCCACAGAGAGGAAGGGGTCAAGCTATTTTCTAAAGCACCTGAAGGCCAGACAAGGAATAATGGGTGGAAGCTGAACAAGGAGAGATTCAACCTGGAAACAAGGAGAAACTTTCTGACAGTGAGAAAAATCAACCATTGGAACAGCTTTCCCTCGGAGGTTGTGGGAGCGCCATCACTTGAGACTTTCAAGAAGAGATTGGACTGCCATTTGTCAGAAATGGTGTAGGGTCTCCCGCTTGGGTGGGGGAGGGGGGGTTGAACTAGATTATAAATTACAGTTGAGGTGATTGTTCCAACCTTTTTTTTATGACAATCATAAAGCGAATCATCATGGTCAAATGAACCACTTAGTCTTTAAACTAATCCAGCATACGCAATGGGCATCTTTGCCATTTTCTGCTAGAAAACTACAAAAGAGGCACACATTGCATTTACATCAGGGGTCCCCAACCTGTGGATTGCAGCCAAGTGCCAGGCCTTAGCCCATTCGGAACTGGCCACAGAAGTGGTGTGTGTGTGTGTGTGTGTGTGTGTGTGTGCATGTGCATGGGAAATTGCATTTGTGAAAGTGGTGCACCATCCACTTTCCTCCCTGCCACTGTCACCGATCTGCCAAGCTGGAAAGGTTGCAGACTGCTGGTTTACATGACTATGGGATGCTGCAACTGGTTGTAAATACAAGCTGGTTGCCAAGCACCAAAATGCGACCATGTGACTGCTGTGGATGTTGACACAGTGCAACATTTTGTGATAGTAAGCAATGCTTTACAGGCCATAAAACACCTTTTTCAAGGCCATTGTAACTTCAACTGGTCAATAAGCAACCATTTAAGGGAAAACATCCCAATAAAATGGAGAGAAATTATTTTAATCAACTAAATTGTCTTATTTTTTGTCATGTCCCTGTCCAGTTTTGAAATATGACTCCTTGCATTCCTACCTCTTCTGCATTCCTACCTTAAATCCAAGACTATGACTCAACAGTTTTGGAACATTATGTTTATATTACAGATAACAGGAACATTTTTTTTTTTTGGTGGGATGGCAAGATGAAGGATTCAATCTTTCAAACCTCATTTCCTCCAGCACTAAATCCTTGCAAGCGGCCTCTACACAAAGACAGAAATACTAGGAATATATCACCCTCTGTATCATCATTTGAAGGACAAGCTGTAAGTTACAGTTTTATTCACTGCTATAGCTTTTAAATATCAACTGCTGAAGCAACACTTACCTGGAACTATTATGTGAAAGACAGATTTCAGAAGATAAATTCCAGTATTTCCTCCCTGACCATATGTGTATTGGAACTGGGGAAGTGGCATTGAAAAGAAAGTAACCTACTGGCTAGTTATCTGAGACTCTACTTGTTCTGATACAAATCTTGTTCCAAGGAAACAAACATAAAACAGAAGTAACAGAAAAACCTTTTAATGATTCTTTACAAATTCCATTCCTTCCCGGTTAAAAGTCTGTTTCAAATTAATTATCTCTGATAAGAACGAGCCTTGCCAAGGTGGTGCAAGGCTGCCATGAACACTAGATAAAGTTACTAAGAGATATTTCAAACACAAAGAGTCTCCAAACACCAATCAAGATATTCCAAATATCCACAAGGCTTGAGTGCAAAAACTTCTTTGCTTCCTGCAAAGAACTCTGGTTTCTCAGCTGGCTTTTATCTCTTGAGGGAGGGGCCATTACCTTGTAGCCTTACTCCTGAGTCGTCCGTGCTAGTACAGCTGCTTTTTCCTTCCAGCAGCCCTGCACTAGGTACAGGCTCCTTGGGGACCTCTTCATCACTGTTGCCAGCCTCCACAATCTCTGAAGGCAGCATTCCATTCCCTGATGGTCCGAGCCCCATCCCTGCATCGCACACAGGCCCCTCATCTGAGTCCTCACTCTCCGGGATCTCAGCCGTTCGCATTTGCTACTGGCGAGCCACAATACTACTTGATCCTTTGATTTGTCTCTAGACAGTGGTACAATTCAACTGGTGCAACAACCGATTTGATGAGGGTGTGCCCGAACTAGTCCAAACCGGTAGAATCCCCCCCGTCTCTAGCTCAGTTGTGGCTAACCCCTTTAGGCTGTGCTGAGAATTGTGCGCATACTCGCGTGCCAGCACCCAGAAGGCAATGTGTGTGGCCCCCCACGCCCCTGCTCATGCACGCCAGATTCCATGTGCACGTGTCTCTGCACTTGCATGTGCGTCTCCCACGCACCCCCACCCCCACACATATGCGCCAGATACCCAACAATCAGCTGTCAGGTGGGTGGTGCGCATGCATGCACAATGGGGCTCTTTTGGGCAACCTCTCATGTGCTGGCAGAAATGGCTCTGTGTGCCACTTCCAGCAGGCGTGCCATAGGTTCGCCATCATGGCTCTAGATGGTGCTGCTGTTATTGTTTTGGACCTTCTTTTCTTTACCCCAGACTCTTTTATCTCCAGTTGTGACACTGATTGGGCATCCTAATGTCAATGGTTAGGACTGACATGTTATACCTTGTACAGGCAACTATTTACAAGAGTTTCTGCTGGCTCATGAGCTTGTGCATGTCATTTTACTATAATCCCATATCAGATTCTTTTACTTCTCCCATGTATAGGTAGTTCTTGATTTACAACAATTTACTTAGTGACCATTTGAAATTACAATGGTCCTGAAAAAAGTGACTTATGATTATATTTCACACTTACGAGCATTGCAGCATCCCCATGGTCACATGATTTACATTCAGATCCTAGACAACTGACTCAAATTTATGAGTTGCAGTGCTCCTGGGTCACGCAATACCTTTTTGGTGACCTTCTGACAAGCAAAGTCGATGGAGAAACCAGACTGCCTTAACAACCAGATTACTAATTTAACTACTGCAATGATTCATTTAACAAATGTGGCAAGAAAAGTTGTAAAATGGGGTAAAACTCACTTAACGAATTTCTCACTTAGCAACATAAATTATGGGCTCAATTGTGGTCATTAATTTGTACTATACAGGTTGGACCTGATTCTGACAGAGATTCCAGTGGTAGTAAAAAATTAAAAGTGTACCAGGTCATTGTGCTAATATGATTGCCTCATCCAGGTCCACATTATATTTAAAACCACACAGTGGAAAAACATGTTAATATATCATCTAGTTTGCCTCATAGGAGAATAAGTGGAGTGAATTACTTTCAAATAGTCTGGCTCAGTGGTGGGCTTCAATTTTTTTTACTACCGGTTCTGTGGGTGTAGCAGGGGAAGGATACTGTAAAATCTCCATTTCCCTCCCACTTCCGGGGGAAGGTTACAACCGGTTCTCTGAACTACTCAAAATATCCACTACTGGTCAGAACCTGCTGAATACCACTTCTGGTCTGGCTGTTCATCTATATCAGTGATGGCTAACCTTTTTGTCATTGTGTGCCAAAAGTGCACGCGTGCAAGAGTGCACATGCGTGCCTGAACCCATAATGCAATGCACATGCGGATACCTTGTGCTCCCCTCGGCCCCCTGCGCATGCATCGCCTGCATTTGTCCCACCCACCCCCACATGCATGGCAAATACCCCCAAATCAGGTGGCTGGTGGGAGGCACATGTGCATGCGCAGTGAAACTGAGCTTGGGCGACGATTCACGTGCCCACATAGGTGGTTCTGTGTATCACTTCCGGCATGCGTGCCATAGGTTCGCCATCACAGATCTATACAGATTGGTCTTTCTAGGAAAGTTAAACAATGATGAAAAACTGCCCATCCCACTGCAATAATATCTTCATCCTCTATCATGATTGATGCTAACCATCAAAACTCTTAACCATTAGAGATTTGAGCCTTATTAACCAAATTACTACCCTCTATCATGGTGCTAATCTCCGCCTTCTCATTTTGTTTATACAATTCTGTGTTTTCTTTAAATAATCTTCTAATAAAAATCCGAAGTAACTCTCAAGCCTGTTTTTTGAATTTACCAACCCAACTCATTTATGAAACGCACATAATGAAAAAAATCCACGATGCCTGTTTGGCTCCATGCCAGACCAAACATACTAAAAATGCTATGTAAACTCAGCTGCTTCAGTTGAAGACAGGAGAGCCATATTTTATGACCTTCTAGACAGGTTGCCATATGGAGGGTAGCAAACTGCGGGCCATTTATTTTAGAAATTTTATTTTGTCTTACAGTATCTTCCTTGAGCTTTTCATTACTTAAGTTTGATCAAATCCATGCTGAAAATAAGATAGCAGGGAAAAAAATAAGAAAACAGTCACAAATATTTTCCATCAACAGTGAAGCAAAACCCCAAATTTCTTTTTATCTATCTAAAAGCAATGGAAAACCAAAAGTAATGCTTTGCTATATATTATGTATATTTTTCTAAACGGGCTGTTTTTTTAAAGGCCAAAGTACTTACAGCTGTGTGACCCACTAATTGTGCAAAGGATATCTCTAGCTATTTTCTATAATATAATGATGACATACAATAGATGTTATACAATATATGACAATGCGCTATCAAGATAGTGCTGAGATAATAGATTGCACATATTTATTACTCTTGCAGCTTGAACCTGTGAAAGAATGGGAAATCCCATCGGCAATGTTTTGATACAGAGTTCTCAATGTTTATAGAAGTTTAATTTTAAAGACTGGCAATTGTCCAAGAAACGTGTGGAACCAGATTCTCTCTTCAAACATAACATCTAGCTGGTTAAAAATTAATATACTAAATATGTTTATTTTAGCCGATGTTCCTTCATGTTCTCTTAATGTTTCAAGGCTAGAAGTCCTCTTTTTGGTTAAACAGTTCGCATGTTCAGGTTTGATCATTGCTTTGTTTTCTTAAAAGAAACAATCAAGGAATTACATGATTGAAGGAATTCTTTCCTCTTCATAACAAATATAAAACTAAACAGTACTGCATCTGTAATCCATTTCAATCTGTTGCTTAATTAAACTGGGGGGGGGATAATCTTCTATTGGCTGGGGAATGCAATTTATTTATCAAATTTATATATTGGAAAAGCTGCAGGATCCCTCAATGGGGCGATGATTTCACTATTGCAGCAGTAAGAGTGCTATTTGTGCCCAGTTTTGGGAATTAGTAGCGGAAAATTTTAGGAGGCAAAGTATTCCTTTTTTTTTTACCATTGAAGCTGCCCCTCATACACACTATGAAATCATGCCATGGAAATAGATGGCAAACCGCTAAATTTCAGGTACATGAATTTGGGTCATTCTAGGGACACTTTAAAAGAAGAAAGGGATGTGAGCTGCCTCTCAGAGACTTCTCACTCTGAGTTCCACTTTTTTTGGGAAAATATTATATGGGCTATTTGAACTAAATATGGATTGTATGCTGCACTGAGATTTGAGGAGTAATGGGTGGTTTTTAACCATTCAAAACTGAAACATGGAGGAAGATGCCTGATGGTTCTTTTGCAACTTTTGCTTCATATGTAAAGCCCATGTTAAAAAAATTGATTTCTACTTAAAAGCAATTTTATCAATAGATGGAGGAGAAAGATGGCAAGAAAACTAAACATATTTAACTGGCTGGGAGTTCAAGCAACTCATCATGTCCTTAGACAGTAGATAGACCTTAGAAATAGTAAGATTTAGACAGCAAGATTAAGTATTTGTTATTGTTTTTTAAAGGTTGACGTATAAAATTGTTATGTGGGTACAAAATCATCAACATTTATTTAGCCTGGAAAGTGGGCTTAATGTCCAACAGAGAAAGTTTGGCTTCCAAAGCTGCTTTGTGAAGGATAGGCAATGGGGATGAGGCAGGGTGTGGGGCGTCTCCAGCCAAACTTTTTGCTTGTGTCATGGCACAAAGCCAATGCAGGATAAGTAAAAGGGTATCAAATTCATGACAGTCTTCTGTTTTATTTCAAAACTGCTCTGATTACGAATATCATTAATCATTTATGAAGATAAAATACTAACGTATACGTTCCCATTTCCCCTTCCTATTGAATTTGAATACTTCACAGAATATGTAAGGACTCTGCTTCAAAAACTGAGGACGTTTGACATTAAGAAAGGGGAGGGAAAGAGGAGAGAATATCAAAATGAGAATAAAACTCTCTCTAGAAAACTCCATTTGTGACAAGGAGACTGACTGTTCTGACTAACAGCCAGAGAATTAGAATCAAAGCCATCCTCAATCCAGCCCTAAACGAACAGAGAGCCCACTGTCAAGAAATTAAGCTTGATTCAGAAGTAAACAAAATGATAAAGAGGGGAAAAGAGATACTAACGTTTTCTTCTGATGACAACTAACACAATTTTCCCCGTAGATTTTCTTTGTCTCTTGGAAAGGGAATAATTGGATGTATTCTTTCTGGACTAGAATGATACAGGAAATAAAAGAGGGTTTGAAAAACATTATTGATGGTGTTCTTAAGAGTCCTTAAACATCTCCAATGCCTATATCCAAGATGAATGTTTTTAAAAAATAGAAAGGTCATTGAGATTAAATTCATTTTTGTATTTTTATAGGCAACCATTTTAATGTTCTGCCCAATTGTATTCGACAGACCTTTTTATAAAGGCACACAGCTCTGAAGTATATGCTATGTTGTTACTCTCACTTACTTAATCCCAATTATAAAAATAATTTGTAGCACTAGTAAGCTATGAATTTCTGTCCACAATAGATAGCTCTCTTTCTTCACTAGTAAGACCACACCTAGAGTACTGCATCCAGTTTTGTTCACCACATTTTAAAAAAGATGTTAAGACTCAAGGAAAAGTAGAGAAGAGCAACCAGGATGATTAGGGCACTGGAGACTAAAACATATGAAGAACAGTTACAGGAACTGGGCCTGGCTAGTCTAGTGAAGAGAAGGACCAGGGGAGACATGATAGAAATGTTCCAGTTTTTGAGGGGCTGCCACAGAGAGGAAGGGGTCAAGCTAATTTCGAAAGCACCTGAAGGCCAGACAAGGAATAATGGATGGTAACTGAATAAGGAGAGATTCAACCTGGAAAAGAGGAGAAACTTTCTGACAGTGAGAACAATCAACCAATGGAACAGCTTTCCCTCGGAAGTTGTGGGAACGCCATCAGTTGAGACTTTCAAGAAGAGATTGGACTGCCATTTGTCAGAAATGGTGTAGGGTCTCCTGCTTGGGTGGGGGGTTGGACTAGATGACCTACAAGGTCCCTTCCAACTCTGATTATCTGTTATCTGTTACTTGAAACATGTGGGTTAAGATGTATTACAGTTCTCCAGAACAGCTACTGCAAAAGCCTCCCTAAGCAATTGGCATTCCATCACTCCTATTAACCATCACCAATATTATTAACTCTTTCCTACTATAATCTTAAGCTAGTCCTGTACATAAAACTGGCTGGAAATGCTTGCTTTAGAAATTCCTTTACAATTATCAACTCCTTCTTCTGCCTTAAACATTATTATCCCCTGGTACTTTGCTGATCCATTCTGATCTCTAATTAGTGGATTGCCATGCTTCTTTACATCTCCCACCCTTGCTAGGAAAATAAGCCACATCCTTCTCCTTTCCATGAGTACGATTTTTCTGAATATGTGATTTCTATTGTTCAGCCTTTTATACAACTTTCTCTCATGTATGATATCTTCTCATCACGTGTATCAATTAGTATACTGAAATATCTAGATCAAACTGGACCAGAACTCTTGTCAATTTTACCTTTAAAGAAAACATAAGACTGGTGAGACTGAAGAAAGTTCAGTGAAAACTGAAGTGACAAGACTTCACAGATAAGAAATGATTATAGGAAGGAGATCATTTGCGTTTTAAGAGAAGTTGATGAGTTGCTAAAGATGTTTATACAGTATTTGCGAAAAGTGATTTGTGTGTGTGTGTGTGTGTGTGTGTGTGTGTGTGTGTGTTCTTTACTATATTTTTTTCTTTCTTTTCGATTTCTCTCATTTTTTCTTTTCTACACCTTCTATTTTTTCTTTTCTTTTTTAGTTTGTCCGAGTTTGATTGTTAAAATTGTGACCTTTGATAAAATTGCGATTGATTTTGCAAAATGGATTTTATGATTCTGGAGAAATGTCTGTTCTGGATGGAATTATAGCTTTCTGTGGATCAAGTTTGCAGTTGGGTGACTTCTTGAATCCAGCACTGATGTGGGACATTCATCTTACCTTGGTACTAAAGAAAGGAGGGAAGGGGTCGGGTGGGGTGGGCGGGGCCAGCCAGGGATGGGATTTATGGGTTCGCTGTGAAGACTTAGATCACCTGAACCCATACAAACCTGTAGCAGCCCACCCTTAACTAATATCTATTATATGGTTATTGAATGTCTACAATGCTCCTGACCCAGTCAAACTGTATGAGCCCAGCATGAGTAGCATAAACAGAAGTATCAATCCAAACCTACAAGAAGAAACCTTCAAATCACTGGCTGAACATACATGTTTGTACTGTTAATATATTAAGAAAAATTCTCCACAGTAGCTTGATGGAGTTCATATACAATTCTCATTCAAACAGACTGGAAGATTAGATTTTATTGCCACCTACTGGACATTAGATTGACAATCCAAGTAACCAATTTGGATTGGTTATTTCCTTTCCTGATGCTTGTAAGTACTTATGTTGTTTTTATTCTTCCACATAATTATTCCTTTATAACAAAAATGTAAGCTTTCCTCACCAGTTTATTTCGTAGGGTGGGAAATGGATGAGTTCTGTTAGCATTTGGAACAAAATAATGTGTTTAATTTACTTCAATTGAGTTGAAGTTTTCAGTTACTTATGGCTAAATTTTATCTTTATGTCTTCTTGCTTCTGGATACTTCTTTTTACTCCATAAACAAAGTTGTATTTTATCCAATATAAATTATTAAAATTCACTTCTGCAGTAAATTACTTTTTATTTAGATATTATCCTACAAGCTGCACCCCACTTCATTGGCTCCATCACATTCCACTTTAACACAGATGGCAAGCACCTGCATGGAAGACCAAAGCAAAGTTGGCAAGACACAATAAATGGAGGCATGGAAATTGCCCGATTGGGCCTAGATGCCATGTTTGAACATGCAAGATGGCATTCATCGATCCAAAAAGTAGACCCTGCACCTGTGGGAATAATGCTAGGAAGAAGATGGATACTAGAAGACTGTTTTGTTTCATGAATAATGAGAAAAAATGAGAAAGAAGTTAAAAAAATTAAAGGTAAAAAAAAATCAAAAGAAAGTAAGTATATTAGAAAAGTAGTAATAAATGCTTCTAGGAGAATCCAGTTTTTAAAAAGGAATTGTGTTTTGAGCTTTCAGAATGTATTAAGCTTGATTGGTACACTGAAGCCTAAGAAATGCCTAGTTATTCACTTTTGCCAGATTTAAAACCATTTCGAAACCATACATTTGTTTTTCTCCCTCTCTAATGTATAGCTCTGAATGGCCAAACAATGGAACAATTCACAATCTTTAAATATTTGAGCATACTTTTTCATAGTTCCATCAAATGCCAATAACCCAAATTCTGATCACGTGAAGGTGGGGAAGCTGTGATGATCATAAACGGAGGACCAGTGACAAGTCACTTTTTTCAGCACCATGTTAACTTTTATTAGTCATAAAACGAATGGTCCTAAGTCAAAAATTATTTTTGTTCATGTACAGGGTCAGATTACTCCCGCCTCCTCATCTGCTGAACAGGTGATTTTTTAAAAAAACTTAACAGAATTTGAGGGGTTAAGGATACCCCTAACAGAAATCTATGGCCCAAAGCTGGGAATTTACTATTTCTTCTGGAACTTTTGATTAAGGTTGGTAGATTCTTTCCACAAAGTTGGAGGAAGTCCAGGAAATGATACAAAAGAAGGCTTTTTTGATGTGGTGCTAAATAAAATCAAGTAAGTTTTTATTTCTCTGCACAATTTCAGGAATTCTGTATAGTCTTACTCTTTTTGTTCCTACCTCAGGTTATGCATGAAGAAATAATAAATGCCCTTAAACTACTCTTGTAATGTATAATATAATTTTGTACCCTGGCAGCACTTCTTCTGGGATCCTGAGTAGAACTGCTCTATCTCTAGGAGATTAGCACCTTTTTGTAGTATTGCATTCTTTTGTAAACTGTTTTTTTCAGTTAATAGTTATTTTATCCGCAGCTGGGAAGTTCTGAAATTTATCTTATTTATATCGTAATATCTTATTTATATCGTAATATTTGAATTTTAATACTTATAATAAACAAAGAGTACATAGGTGAAAAAACTTTGTTACACATGATTTACCAAAAAGACCATTTAGGTATTGCATGATCTTCCTAAATCTGCTGTAATTGTAAGGTCAATGTGAGGGAAAAGAGCTACAAGTAGTCCTTGAATTATGATGGCAATGGGGATTGGAACTGCCATTACAAAGCAACATGGGTAATGCTTAGTCCTGCTTGCTATTATTTAGTGAAGACTGCACTGGCTGTGAAGCAAGGATGTCACATAACCTCAATCTTTGACTTCTTGCTTGCTTCCTTACTTACTTTCCTTGCTGGAATGCTAGGAGAAAGTTGGAATTTGTGATCACATGGTTGCAAGGACAATGTGACAGATGGATCTCTAAAGACCTTCTTAAGTCTCATTCAGCTCATTGAAATTTATTGAAATACTCATTGAAATACTTCTTCTATTGGAAACCAAACTAAAGCTGCATAAATGGAAAAGCAAGGATTCCCATTCTTTCTTCTTCTTCAAGAAAGGCCTGTTGAGAAATGCCCCTGTTCTCATGCCTCTATTGTATGGATTATCCCATACGTAGAAAGAGGACAATAACCTGCTAAATCAGTGCTAAGAATGCTTTAGTGGGGAAGCAGAGTCTTCCTAAAGATTCCCATTGTTGCGTCGACATGGAGTTTTCTCTCTGGTCCGCGTTCCTGGCGGGAGCGCGGACTACCCTGATTGGTTGATGCCGTTTGACAGCCGGCTATATAAAGTGCTGTCAAACGGCATCAGCTGTTGCCGCAAGCTGACTGCTTGTTAGCCCAGCAGTTGCGGCAACCCTTTATTTCGCTAAATAAAGATTCCTGTCAGCTGCTCCGTGTCCGCCTCGGTCATTCCCATCGCTACACAACACTGGCAATGAGGATGGGATCCAAATAAGAGGCGACCGGACAATACAGCAGAGTGCAGTCACTGTTAAAGAGCCGGAGTCACTAAACAAAAAGAGCCAAAGCCACTACGAGCTGAATGTCACAAGCCACTGACGCCATTCCGCGAGCGCGAAATTCAACTTCCTAGCTGAATAGACTGTCTTCGCTGAGGAAAGATGTCTTCAACCCCTGCGTTCCCACCATTTAGACCAGCGGCAGAGACTTGGGAATCCTATAGGAACCGCTTCGACTGCTTCCTGGATGCTATAGGCCCATAGAAAAAAGTCCTATTTCTTAAGCTTTTGTGGGGCTGCAGTGTTTGACACTGCCACAGCATTGGTAGCCCCACGACCTGTCACAGAAGTCCCTTGGGGGGAGCTTCAAGAAATCCTCTCTAATCACTATTCACCCAAGTCCTCACAGATTGCAAGGAGACATGCCTTTAGGAGGCGAGTTCAGGGTGAGGGAGAGACTATCAGTGAATACATGGCTGCTCTGAGGTCTGCTGCCTTACATTGTGGATTCAGGGATTATCTAGAGGATATGCTCCTAGACCAAATAGTGTGTGGGGTTAAAGACTTAAGGCTGCAAAGGCGGCTATTAGCCAAAAGGGACCTAACCCCAGCAATAGCCATTGAAGAGTCTCAGGCTGCTGAGCTTTCTGCTCAATCTGCAGCTGAAATCCAGGGAAACACAATCAAACAGAATAGCTCAACAGTCCATTTTGATGAGGTTTCTCCTGATGAGGACTCTGAGGATTCAGCTGTTGTAAATCGTCTTAGACAGCAGAGACCCCTTCCAGAAGACTCAAAGTCAAAAGCTAGTTTTTCTCCCTGGCAGCAACCCATCTGTTTAAGCTGTGGAGGAAATCACTTAAGGGCATCCTGTAGGTTCAGGAATGCCATCTGTTTAAGTTGCCAGAGGAAGGGTCACTTAGCAAGGGTCTGCCAAGCTGGGAAAACCTTTACTCAGAAACCTCAACCAAACCCCATCTTTCAAAGGCAAGTGGAAGACTGCTATACCTGTTACCACTTCAATCAGTCCAACAACAGCTCTAACAAAATCAGTATGTTTGTCTCCTTAGAAGGTAAACCTTGCAAGATGGAGGTGGATACAGGATCTGCTCTATCCAGTATTTCATGGAACACCCTCAAGAAGCTGCTACCCAGATTTCCAAAGAAGAAGCTCCTCGACTGCCACCTGACTCTGCGAGATTACCAAGGCAAGAATATTCCAGTCCTCGGGAAAGGCAAGTTCCTCATTCAATTCAAAACTTTTAAAGGTCACTTGCCTCTGATTGTGGTGGATGGTGCTCTCCCCAGTTTACTGGGTTTAGATTGGTTCCCTGCCCTTGGCCTGAATATAACAGACATCCACTCTGTGTTAAATGCTGAAGTAGATTCCCTATTCAAAGACTATGCTGATGTATTCAGCGAGGGTTTGGGATGTTACTCAGGCACCCCCATATCATTTAGTGTAGACCCTCAAGCAACTCCTGTATGCCTGAAACCTCGTAGAGTGCCTTTCGCAATTCGTCCTAAGTTAGATAAGGAACTTGACAAACTAATCAAACAAGGAGTATTAGAACCTGTAGATTTTGCTAAATGGGAGACCCCCATAGTGACCCCTCTTAAGAAAGATGGTAGCGTTAGGATAGGCGCTGATTATAAAATTTCCCTGAAAAGATACCTCCAAATCAGTGTTTACCCAGTTCCCATCATTCAGCACCTTTTACATTCTTTTGAACCTGGGTCTATTTTTGCAAAGCTGGACGTGTCCCAGGCATACCAGCAATTCCCTGTAGATGACCACACAGCAGAATTGCAGACAATAGTAACTCACAGGGGAGCTTTTAGGGGAAGACGCCTTCAGTTTGGCGTGAGTGTAGCCCCTGGGATATTTCAGTCCCTGATGGAGAGGCTACTTCAAGATCTCCCAGGGGTAGTCCCCTATTTCAAAGATATTTTAATTTCAGCCACAGACAAACCTCAGTTGTTACAAAGAGTAAGGTCAGTTCTAGATCGATTCAGGCAAAATGGCCTCAAACTTAAAAAGGACAAGTGCACTATTGCCACTAAGCAAGTAGATTTTCTGGGCTATAGAATTGATGCCTCTGGCATATACCCTATAGAGTCTAAAGTCAGGGCCATCCATGAGGCACCTACTCCTACCAACAAAACTGAGCTCCAGGCCTTCTTAGGGCTTCTCAATTTCTATGCTGCATTCCTCCCTCACAAAGCTTCAATCGCAGAGCCTTTACATAGACTTTTGGACAAAAAGTCCCCCTGGCGTTGGGGACCCAGGGAAGCCCATGCCTTCCACTCCGTCAAATCCTTGATCACCTCTAAAGCAGTTTTAATTCAGTTCAACCAGCATCTTCCAATAGTTCTTGCTGCAGACACTTCCCCTTTTGGCATAGGGGCTGTTCTTAGTCACAGACTGCCAAATGGCTCTGAGGCACCCATTGCCTTTTTCTCCAGAACCTTTTTTTCAGCTGAGCGCAACTACAGCCAGATAGACAAAGAGGCTTTGGCTGCAGTTGCCTCTGTAAAGAAATTTCACGAATTCCTCTATGGCCACCATTTTGAACTAATCACAGATCACAAGCCTCTGCTAGGCCTTTTGTCTGCTGATAAACAAACACCTCAGTTTCTATCCCCAAGGATGACCAGATGGACTCTGTTTTTGGCTGCTTATTCATATAAACTGATCCATAGACCTGGAAAAAACCTAGCACACGCTGATGCTCTCAGCCGCTGCCCATTGCCGGTTCCAGTTGAAGACCCTGCACCAATCCATGCTGTGTTCGAATTCAACGAACTCAATCTGCCCATTACAGCTTCTGATATTGCTTACCATTCCTCAAGGGACAAGGTAATTGCCCAGGTCCTTGACTGGGTGGGAAGGGGGTGGCCAGATGTCCCTTATTCCCCTGAGTTCCTGCCCTTCAAGACACGCCAGCTGGAACTGTCATCCCTCCAGGGTTGTTTGTTGTGGGGAACAAGGGTAGTCATTCCTTCCTCATTGCAAGCTTCAGTTCTGAAGCTCCTGCATGAAGGCCACCCGGGCATCGTTAGAATGAAGGCCCTGGCCCGTAGTTATGTCTGGTGGCCTGGCATGGATGCCCGGATCTCCAGCTGGGTAAGCACTTGTCAGCTTTGTCAGGCAACCAGACCTGCCCCACCAACTGCATCCCCTGGGAAGTGGGAGGATGCTGGAGCCCCTTGGTCCAGGCTGCACATTGACCTGGCGGGCCCAATGCAGGGGCGTACATTTCTAGTAGTAGTAGACTCCTTCTCAAAATGGATTGATGTGGCCTTGCTGCCCACCAACAACCACCCTTGCAGTTACCAGGGCCCTAACCGGGCTATTTGTAACACATGGCATCCCTGACACAGTAGTGTCAGATAATGGGCCTCAATTTACCTCCTGCGAATTTGAACTATATTTAGCCAACCTGGGGGTCAGGCATGCCCTCATAGCTCCTTTTCACCCTGCTAGCAATGGAATGGCTGAAAGGGCAGTTAGGTCAGTGAAAGAAGCTCTAGGGAGATTTGGCCAAAGTGACTGGCACTCTAAATTGTCCAGATTTTTGCTATATCAGCATACAACCCCTTGTGCCACTACCAATAGGTCCCCAGCTGAACTCCTTATGGGCAGACGTTTGAGGACTCCCCTGGACAGGCTGCACCCCCACTACGCACCAGTAACTCCTCTTGGGTCTAACAGCCAGCCTAGGGAGTTTGCTTTAAATGACCTGGTTTATGCCCGCAATTATGCAGGCCACCCCTTATGGGTGCCAGGACAGGTCATAGCTGTGACAGGGCCTAAGTCATATAGGGTGCTGCTGGAGGATGGTCATAGCTGGTGCAGACGAGCTGAGGAGGTGTTGGACAGTGGCCGCTGATGGACCTGGTCTACCACCCACTGACCCGAGTCTACCACCAGCCGATGGAAACCTGCCGCCGCTGACTGATGACACCCGGGAGAACCGTGGATGGAGGGACCTACATGTTCCAGCGCCTGGAGACTCATCTGCAGCTCCAGAGGACAAGGCTCCTGCGGTAACCGGCTCCGAAGGGCTCCCTGAAGCAGAGGACTTCGACCGACAGACGGAGGCTCCTGTTCTATGGCGTTCCGACTGCCTGAGAAGACGACCGGCCTACTTGCAGGACTACGCATGCTCCTTGCCAAGGGAAAGGAGTGTTGCATCGACGCGGAGTTTTCCCTCTGGTCCGTGTTCCTGGCGGGAGCGCAGACTACCCTGATTGGTTGATGCCGTTTGACAGCTGGCTATATAAAGCGCTGTCAAACGGCATCAGCTGTTGCCACAAGCTGACTGCTTGTTATCCCAGCAGTCGCGGCAACCCTTTATTTTGCTAAATAAAGATTCCTGTCAGCTGCTCCGTGTCCGCCTCGGTCATTCCCATCGCTCCACAACACCCATTATGGTCCAGAGCCCTCACTACGTAACTTGTGGAACCTCTGCTATTGTGACATGTATACAAACGGCAGAGAGAGAGAGAGAGAGGGATGGAGAGAGAGAGAGCAGTACTCAGTTGTGCAAAGAAGCATCTTGTGTCAGATAATCTATTTGAAAGGGGAATATGGTTCTCAGGTAGACTGGTTTTTGTGATGAGTTGTTGACCATCATTGGCCAAACTTAGATAATGGGGAGTTTTCCTGCATATCAGACTATACTGTGGCTGAGCATTCCATGATAAAATTGAGGAAAAGATTCATCAGTAGAAAATTCAAAAGTATCTGTTTACAGTTAATCATTCTAATTATTGGAGCTGGTGTGCAGATGATATGATCACAACACAAACCATCCTAATAATGAGAAAACAGCTTACCCGAAACAGTTTCCCTTTGTTTGTTGTTGTTATAGAATTTGTCTCATAATTTAATGTAACTAATACATCAGGAATAGGATTTGAGAATTCACCAACGATACAGAAAATCAGAATAAACTGCAATAGATTACATCTCTGTCCCAATAACAGAAGAAGACAAATTCTATTTGTTTACTTTAAATTCTTTACTTTACTTTAAATTCTTAGTTTACTTTAATTGTGTCTATTGAATAGCAAATGCATGTCATAAACCCATGTAGAGGAAATTTTCTGCAACGTAGTAAACACCAATTCTAGATGCATGCATGACCAGCTAACTGAAGACTTATGGCTCCTATTTAAATAAATAATGTATAATTTATATTTATATACATGGTTTCTTTTTTTGTTGTGCCAAAAGCAACACTACAGCAACATTTTCATAATTAATAGATGTTATTCTTTCTTCATATGAAAATATTCCAAGCAGAAGTATTCCAGCTATATTTATAAAGGGAATAAAATAAAACTTGTTTTTAAAAATGCTACATAAACCTTTTTAAAAATCATCATTATTCTAGATAATTTTGATATCTTACATATTGAGAAGGAAGGACGGGAAAATATCAACTCCCTCGTTTTTTCATAATAAAATATAAAATCTGACAATGTGAAGGGCAAATCAAATGCAGAGTGTTTTTCTTTTTAAGGGTTTATTTTATATTTGTAAAAGAAAAGAAGAGATATAGTGCCACCGTCTGGCCAAATCAAACTAATATGAATAGAGGATCAATAGAATTAAAGAGCACACATTTTACAAATGACCATGACTTCAGCCACATCCTTATTCTATCAGTCGATCTCAAAGTTATTTGGATAAAAACAGGAAGCTAAGTTGTTGATGTCTCACTGCAGCCTATTAAGAATGTCAGAGTGCCAAAAAATATACTAGTTAAAATATTCATTTAGATTTAGAACAAAGGAGAGTCAGATTCATGTCTGTTCATAGCTACAGAAGCTCACTAAGTATCCTTGGACACTCACTATCATCCCAAACTGAGAGTTATCAATATGGGGAAGACTAGAGAAGACCTACATTATCTTGAATTCCTGGGGAACATAGAACATTTAACAAATATTTTTTTACTAATCTAACTAGCATACAATAAACAACTACAATCTGATAACAATAATTATATACCTTTCATAAAATGGTCTATGTGCCAAATAAGTAGATTTCCTAAATTAAATTAATAAATAGAGAGATCAAGTAGAGCAACAACTTTTATTCTGAATCCGTGATGGCGAACCCATGGCATGCATGCCAGAGGTGGCACGGAGAGCCTTCTCTCTGGGAACACGAGCTGTCACCCCAGCTCAGCTCCACCGCACATGTGCCTTTCACCAGCCAGTTTGTCTTTGGGTCTCTGCTGTACATGCATGGGGGCGCACATGCACGTTGCATTTTGGGGATGCAGGCACACTTTGGGCACTTGGTAACAAAAAGGTTAGTCATCACTGTTTTGAGTCATAAAAACAATTAGTGATATCCTATCGAGAGAGTTACCTGGGTTTTTGTAGATGCTGACTACATCCTTGAAATAATGAGGTAAAAATCTTTCTAATAAAAGCAGCACATCCTCTAACTCTTCCAGAATACCCACAAGGAGGAAATTTTCATTCACATTCATTTTTGCTCTTTCGAGGGCCCATTCACCAGGTTCCCTAAAAAAAAGTTAACAATATTCTTCATATTGAACATGACACAATCTGCTAGGATGTAAATCACCACATATGAAACAACAGTAATTTTTAATGGTAACTATAAAAGCTTCAGAATCATATTTAGAATGTTTTAAAGTACCTCATAATTAAGATTTTGAGATGCTGATATATACTATAGGCAACTTTCCATAACATATGTACTCCAGAAGATTTGTATTACAGTTTAGCTCTGATCATTGGACTATTATTCTCATTAGCCACACTGGTGACAGTTGTTGTCTAAAACATTGGGACTGTATATTGGAGAAGGTTACCTACAGGGCCAGTATGACATCATTACACTCAGTCATTCAAAGTAACAAAGCCAAGTCAGCTATTTTGCTAAGTAAAATAAGTGATGAGTTCTCTGATATTTTGTTTCATCTAAGAACAATGCAATGAAAAGTTGAAGACAGTCAATCTTACGAGGCTTTTGAGTAAGGAAAGAAGTCAAACTTATTTCTATAAGTTATTTGTGCTTTTTCTAAAAAAAAAAACAGTACAGTACAGGTAGCCCTCAACTTACAAGTTTTAGTGACTGTTCAAAGTTACAATGGCACTTAAAAAAATAACTAATGACCAGTACTGACAATCATTATAGCACACCCATGGTCACATGATCACAATTCAGACACTTGGCAACTGACTCATATTCATGATGGTTGTAGTGTCTGAGGAAACCAGAGTCACTAAATAACAATTTTACTAATTTAATAACTACAGTGATTCATTTAACTATGGCAAGAAAGATCTTAAAACAGGGCAAACTCACTTAGCAAATGTTTCAATTAGCAACAGAAATTTTGGGCTCAATTGTGATCATAAATCTAGGACTTCCTGTGTACATTTTAAATCTAACTTGTAAATTCCCTGATTATAAGAAGACAAAAGCTAGAAGAAAAGATAAGTTTGTAAATTACCTGCATTTTGGATGCTGTCCACAGAAATATGGAATAATATAAAATAACCTGGGATTGGAACATTCAGGATAGTTCTCTAGAATACATACATTAATATCCTAAAAGGATGGGAAAAAAGAGAATGAAATGGAAGAAACAAAAGAAATGTTAAAGTAAGTGGTTTGAACACAGCAAGCCAAACAAACACTGCATACATGTACACTAAAAACATTTTGCATTTTTTGTTAAAAGAGGTTGGAGCTTTCATACAGCTAAACTGTCTTGATTGAGAGAAGCTCCTGTATTGCACAGCTGCATTTCAAGTTTTTTAAAAAGCATTTTAAGCAATAATAATAACTGCTTGCAAAAATGTATAAAATTATATATGTATATATGTGTGTTCATGTATGTGCATATATATATGTATGTGTGTGTGTGCTGTTCAGCTTCCTTCGGGTATTATCCCACGTCATTGTAGTTGTGCTTTTAAAGTTGTAGCAACGTTTCGGCAGAATCTCATCTGCTATCATCAGGCTTCTGTATTGTGTTTGTCTGTGAGTCAGACTTTCACAGCCGTTTCAGTTTTAAATTTGGGGCTAGCCTACTGCTGTTCCAGAATTGTTTTTTCTTCATCCTGATTGGTTGGCAGTCTTGGTCTGTGTTTATTGGTCTTGGAGGTTAAAGAATTAAAAGAGTATCATTATATTGCATTTACAGCAATGTATTTTATCTTGGCTGTTTCCAGAAACATTATTTCAAAAGAATTCCTTGACTGCTGATGGGCAAATGACATCTTATCATTTATCAATTCAAATGATAAATCTTCAACTGGCCTTTGTTAACCAACAGTTTTTCCTTCTTTTTAATCTCAGTTTCAATTTTAAAATAATTGATGATGAATTTTTCTGATTTTTCTACAGCTATAGATGTCCATTTCACCAAATCTGTATGTGATATATCATATTTAATGGTTTCTATACTGCCTGTCACGCATATCCTCTCAAACTTAATCTTTTCAAAAATTAATTTTGCCACAAAGTAAAACAACTTAGGTTATTTGAAAACTCTGATGAACATTGTTTGATAAGGAAAATTAACAAATATTCTCAAAAATCTAAGACTTTTTTATAATGTTGAAACCATTCATTAAATAATCCCATTTTCTTCTATAAATAATTCCTAATAGAGTTGATAAAGGTATCAACTGATAAAAATAACAGAAAGCCAAATGGAGAATATCAGGGAGATAAAATGATATTCAAAACTAATCAGTGGTAAACTTTCTTTTCACATATATTTTTTTATTAAGAGATTTTAATAGAAAATTAAAACTAACAAGAATATAAAGAAAATAAAGGAAAAAAAGAAAAAAGAAATAATGAAAAGAAAAAAGTACCTTCTGATTTTCTTAGCAGCAAATATTAGGTACAATTTCAAAATTAACTTTTACTGTAAGGTTACCCAAAAAGCTGTCTTTTTTCTATTAACTATTTTTGTTATTTCTATTAACTATCATTTTTTTCTATTCATGTAAAAAGGTCTAAAAGGGGATTCAAGTCATTTTATTCAGAAAATAAATCTTTTCTCTAACCAAAGAAGACAGTGTGGGCATCTCTACAAGTTCCATCATCTTCAACTGTCATTATTCCATTGTGGGTAGAGTCTATCCACTTTTAAGCATTTAATAATCTCAATGCAGAGTTGTTAACTTTTTTTTCCAAACATAGAGCTTTTTCTTGTATTATTTGCTGAAAAAAAAAAGTTCATGCCCAAGTACTTTAAAAAACCTTTAAAAAAAAGAGAGCAATAATTTTTAAACCTCTTCCATTCATGCAGAAAAAAAGTCTATTTACAAAATGGGCAAGCTATCCAAATTTTATTAGTCTTTTATAAAAAGAATAAAGTAACCTAAATTTATACAAAAGGTAAAGATCTAACACACTCCAAACCACCTTATCATCCCTTTCATCTGTAACAGTTTCCATTTTGAGAAAATTTATCTCATTATTCTTTGACACTCTGCTACTTCCCTTTTATCTTCCTTTTTCAAACATTTTATAATGAAAAAAAAAACCCTTGTGTACGAAGTAAAAAAAAACTATTGGCATTAAAAATGTTAAGAACTATTGCTATATTCTTGAATATAATCTATCTATGGCAAATGATGGAACAAAAATGTTTAAAATAGAATGCTATATGAACCTAGATGAACTGAACTACTACTAGAATGAAGCCATAACAATTAATTAGGTATAAGTCATATTGCTATGTTCTTTAAATGACAATCAACAATTTTTAAAATATGAATTTCTTTGATGTTACATTTTAATCTGAAAATACTCGTCAATCGCAGTATCTTGAAGTACTCCAGAATAACAGAATAATGGAGTTGGAAGGGACCTTGGATATCTTCCAATCCAACTCCTTTTTCTTCCACTCTCTTTTACAGGCTGTCCTTGACTTGTAGCCATTCCTTTAGAGACCATTTGTACTTACAACAGCACAGAAAAAAAGTGTTTTATGACTGGTCTGTACATTTATAACCATGGCAGCATTCCCAGAGATGGCAGCATTCCCACAGTCACATGATCAAAATTTGGGTGCTTGGCCACTGGCCTGCATTTACAATAGTTGCAGTGTTCTGGGGTCATGGAATCCACCATTTGCAATCTTTCAGCTGGTTTCTCCCAAGAAAAGACAACAAGAGAAGTCAGATTTGCTTAACAATTGCAATGATTCTTTTAACAACCAAGGCAAACAAAATCAGGCTCAACACACTTAACTGCCTTGCTTAACAATTGAAATTCTGACTGCTATTGTGGTCGTAAGGTTACAACTTACAACCTGTAATGTTATAACACTATTGTTAAAAAGTAAGCAATGAGGAGATTCTTTTAAGATTTGGGGAAATAAAATTTTCAATGCTAAAGTGCTGAGATAAATTTAAAAAGACTGTAACAGCCCTTATGTACAAGCCATAATAGAAAAAAAACCAAAAACCCTCCTACTATTATTGGTGAGGAGCTCAGGTTAAAAATATTTGTTATCAATGTCAGATTTACAGCCTTTTTCTTTTGTCACCAGCAATTTCATATTCTAGAGCATTCTGAAGCTTTTTAAAGATGATGTGGAACGATATCAAACATTTAAACTTCTTATAATAGTGTATTATACAGATATACAATATCTATATCATACTATATAATATAATATATAATATATTATATAATAGTGTATTATATAGAAGTGTGTTTTTGAGAATAGTGTTTAATTGTGGCTTTGAATTATACTGATGACAACTACCTTAATCTATAGGTTCAAAAACAATTTGTGGCACATTTCTCTTTAAGCAACTTAACAAAAGCTAAATCTGTCATTATTTGAGAAAAATATGTATTTAACATTTTCCTGTTTTCATCATTTTGTTTCATCATCACAACTACATTTTGCAGTTTTTCTCAAGAAATAAAAGTTGGAAACTCAACCAAAATTTCCTCAGTCTAATCGTCTAAAAGTTCTGTTCACTATTGTGAAAGAAGCTATAAACTTTCTGGTTCATTACATGGATGAAATGAGCCAACAAAGCGAATACTAAAGCAAGATTACTATATACCTAAAGATGGAAAAATTCAACATTATCTACACTGAAGTAATGGTTGGTGAAGCTGATAGATTTTGCTGAAATAGATAAACTGATAAGATTAGAGTCAGCTTTTTATTAGAGAAAAGACATCTACATTTATTGGTGACTTGAAACCTCTTATGGACTTTTTATGTAAAATTTTTAAAAAAAGAGAGAAATTGTGATTAGACAGGAGAGATTATCGAAAGAAAAGTAATATGTTGAAACTTTAGAGAGAGACAGGTTACAATAAACTTGTACTTATAACTGCAGTGACGAATATTGGGGAAGCCTCTTTTATATTTTTCATCTTTCTTTTCTTTTTTCCTTCAACTGTTTTTTTTCATTTCTGCATTTTTTGCTTCTTCGATTGATTTCTTTTTGAGTTTTTTCTTCCTTACTTTATATTTGTTTGCATTAATTTTTATCTTTGTGTTAAAAGCTTCAAACAAAATTATATCAAAACATGTATGAAGGGGCTGGCAAGTTGTTATGTTAAAAATATGGAGTGAAGGAAAGGGGCAAATTTTTCATTTATTAACTGTAGATGCTACTCTCAAGCACCAATTTTATCTCTCAAGTTTTAATCATATAGAATCAAGTGAATAAGGTATTAGTGATTGAGACAGCTGGTAGCAAGCAATGTCAGCTACATCAGGAATAATTTTCCTTTAGACTAAGACCAGAAATAAGTCCAAATAATGAGAATGAGCTGCCTATCAGTTTAATGAACTGATTATTTCAGTTATTTACTCCAAAGGACAAATTACAGGATTATGCAAGACTTTTGAAAGAGATGCTTTGCAATGCACAAGACTCAAGGCATATCAAATTACTAAAACAACCGCAACTTTCACTTGTAAGTTTTATTATTAAGAAAGCAGAGCCAGTTCCAAACAGCTGCAAAAACCTGGAAAGACACAACAGTTTGAAAAGTGCTTAATATACTGTATGCAGTTTCAAATTAAAAAGAAGCTATTTCAAATAATTTGCATACACATTTCAATTTATACGCTAAAATATATATAACTGAATAAAAATAATTCTGCATTCACGACTCTGAAGTGTACATTATCAAGGATTCAGAAGATTACAAACTCTTTTGTATGTCAGCATTCGTGTTATGTTTGGACATATTTCCTAAAATGTATATATGTTTCTTTTCTGAAATGGCTATTCAGATTTTGAATACAACACGTTTGAAACATTCTTGACTCGACTCTTTCTACAATCCCACACACTCTAAACCAGGGGTCGCCAAAATTTTGGACCTCGGGGACCACCAAACTCATAATTTTAAATCCTAGGAACCACTAACCGGTTCTGTGGGTGTGGCCTAATTTGTGGGTGTCGCTTGGTGGTCATGTGACTGGCTGGACATGGCTTGTATGTACATATTATAAATATTTATACAAATATTGATTTTTTGTAAAAAAGAGCAACTTTTACCCACAATCAGGCAAACAGGCATGCAGATTGAGTTGCTCACAGATTCACAGATTCATTCAGAGAATGAATTCATTCATTCTCTTTGCCATCGGCTAATGTCACATAAAATTTGCTAGCAAGCAAACTCATAAAATTAACTCACAACACACCATGTATGTAAATATTGAATTTTATATTTTTTTTAAAAAACAGCAATTTTTACTCAAAATCAGGCAAAGCAGGCAGGCAGATTGAGTTGCTCACAGAATCATTCAGTGATCTATCTGCCATCGGCTACCTCAGTCTGTCACATAAAATTTGCTTGCCGTGCGTCTGCACTGAATAATAGAACCTTCAGTCCTAAGGGAAGTTCGGCTGACGGACTTCCGGTTTGCACGGCTTTGGCGGCAGGCAGGAATCTGTGATCATGCGTGGTTTCTGCCTGGGCGCATCGCTGGAGCACTCCGAGCCAGCTGGCTTCAGGGCTAAGCCACCCCGTAGAGGTCGGTGAAGATGGGGGATATTCCAGCAGGGTCGAGGAAAGCCGCATCTTTCCTCCCCAGCTAGCTAAACTTCCTTTCCCAAAGGCGGTAGAGTGGCGGTCAGAAATGGCCGCCTCAAAGAAGCCCTCATCCGGAAAAGAATGTGCAGGAGGAAGAAAGTGCTGAAGTGAAAGTTTTGGCTGACCAGGACAAGAAACAACAATTAAGGCATCCTGGAACTCAAATTTTAAAAAAGGATACATCGCTCCCAAAGAAGATTCGGAAGCAGCGAATGAAAGTGAAAAAGGAAAAAAAATTTTTTCACTCTCCTTCCTTACGTTGACAGTGAACAGAGATGAATGAGAAATCGGAAAAATCTGCTTTGGCATCAACAGGTATTTAAGCTGGAAAACTTAATGCCAAGGGGATAATAAAGATTTCTGAATATAAAAGGAAAAAATAAAAGAGAAGGAATTTTTTTGCTGTAAGTGGGAAGGGAGAGGAAGAGAATAAGAATAGGATTTGGAAGGAGGAGATAGCCTGGAATCTAAAGAATCTAAAGTTAAATTTTAACAGGACTTCTAAAAGATATATTTTAACTGGAACTTTGTAACTAAATACTAACCCCAGGAAGAGAAAGTGAAAAAAGGAAGAAGGTATCAAAAGAAACAGCTTGTGTGTATTTGGATTGCTTGCTGACTTTGGGACTTTTGGAATTATATTTGAAGGATTAAAAACACTTGGGTGGTTGTTTTAAAAGAAAAAAAAACTCTACAATGGCATCACTTGTGGATGAACTGAAAATAGAATTTAAAAAACTTAAAGAAGAGGAACAAGAAGGGAAGGGCTCTCTTGGTTCCATTTTTCAATTCTTAGAAATGGCGATCTCTACCTACAAGAAATTACAAGAAAAGACTATGCAACAAGAAGATTGGGACAAAGAAGAAGCCATTTTAAATGAACAAGTAACTCTACTTGGGGAAGAAAGGGGAAAGAGGGGAAAGAGAATGGAGAATTTGAGACCTAAAAAACCAACCAAAATAGGGAAAACTAAGGTGAAAAGTGGATATAATGTGAGAAAGCAACAGAAAAAGGGATTACAGAAAAGGGAAATCGAGGTGGAGAGACAAGGGGGTAAAAAGTGAAGCAAAATGTAAAGAAGCAGGATTTATTTAGAGATAATGGGTAAAATTTAATCGAAAAAGTGATTCTGCAAAGGTACATATGATTGTATTGTTATATTTGTATTTAGAAATAATGTTAGAAAATTGGAAACAATGTATGATTTAGTGAAACATTTGTGAATAAAATAAATGGAATGAATTAAATGAGAGAATTAATTTATAAAGGAATGGGAACATTTTAATGACATAATGTTTTAAAATGCAAGTGAAGTGGGGAGGGGGGAAAGTCATCATGGAAAGTTTATAAGCGTTCCCATAGAAACATGATACCTACTTGAAAAGTAATGTGTTAAATGTTTAAAATTTAAATGAATATTAACATTAATGATAGAATTGAATTGGTACAGAATGTTGTTTTAATTATATTATACATTTATATTTTTCTTTTCTTTTTCTTTTTAAAATGTAGTGTGTAGCTTTAATGTACTACGCAGAATCCGAATGGAAGTTATGTTCTATATTCAGCCCATGTCACACTGAACCAACGGATGCAAAGAGGATTTAAAACGGACAAAAAAGCTTGCCATCCGTTGATTAATGCGATGTATCCGTTCTGTACTCACTGCCTCCATTTTGCTTCCTCTCTATCCGTCCAGCATCCGTTTATGGACGTTTCATCCGGTCCAAAAGTTTTGGGCTGCCTAAAACTTTTGCCCGGAAAATGTATCCAGTTCATCTGTTCTGCATCCGCTATATCCGCTAGGCATCCGCTGCACATCCGCGCAACGCGCATCCGCCCGGATGCAGGGAGGAAGCGGAACGGACGCAGAATGGATGCAGAACGGATGCCTAGCGGATGCAGCACGGAAACAAAGCGTTTAAAACGGAAAAAACATTCGCAGAGGGGACCTATCTCGGATATTAAGGATGTCTACAGGATGCCTACAGGATGCCTAGAGGATGCCTAGCGGAAAACCTATACTGCCTATAAAAAGGGGGAGCAACTCGCCTGCATCGCACTTTCAGAACAGCAGCCCAGCGGTGCAGACCTCTGCAGCCTTCATCTGCCTCTTCCTCTTCCACAGCATCCAGTCATGTCCACCGTGGATTGTAACAAAGTCCTTTCAGCAGCCACCATCGTTCTGCAACAGTGCGAAGCCATCTGCAGGCTCTGTGAACACTACTGCGAGAAGAAAAGGAGCCACCCAAAAAGAGTCTGGGTCCAAAGATGGTTCGCCAGTAGAGCGGAGGACGGACTGTACAACAAGCTGATGGTGGAGCTCAGGAGCGAAGACACTCGGGCGTTCCAGAACTTCATGAGGATGCCACCAGCCATGTTTGACGAAGTTGTGCAGCGCCTGACACCCAGGTTGACCAAGGCAAACACCAGCTTCCGGCCCAGCCTGGAACCTGGGCTCAAGGTGGCACTCACTCTGCGCCACCTGGCCTCAGGGACCTCGTACAGGAGCATGCAGAACGGCTGGAGGGTGCCATCCAACACCATCTGCATTGTGGTCAGAGAAGTGGTGCAGGCCATCATCGAAGAACACAAGGAGGAGCTCCTCCAGTGCCCCTCCACTGAAGAAGGATGGAAGAAAGTTGCAGAGCAGTGGTATCAGAAGTGGAACTTACCACACACCGTTGGAGCCATAGATGGCAAGCACGTGGCCTGCAAATCTCCAG
Organism: Laticauda colubrina; assembly: GCA_015471245.1. NCBI lineage: Eukaryota > Metazoa > Chordata > Lepidosauria > Squamata > Elapidae > Laticauda > Laticauda colubrina. The sequence continues at coordinate 7,328,045 of BLBF01000063.1, forward strand.
CCAAGTCGGGGTCCACTTATTTCAACTCCAAGGGCTTCTTCAGCATCATCCTCTTTGCCATGGTTGATGCTGACTACAAGTTCATGTACATCGATGCTTCAGGCAACGGCTCATCTTCGGATGCCCAGGTATACAACACCAGTCACCTCAAGGAGGGGCTGGAACACAACCTCATCGTGGGCTTCCCAGATCCAGAACACCTGCCCAACGACACACAAGATGTGCCCTACTTCATCGTGGGGGGTGACGACTTCTCCCTCACAACCTACCTCATGAAGCCCTACACCTCCAGACTCCTCACCCGTGAAGAGAGGATCTTCAACTACAGGCTGTCCAGGGCAAGGCGGGTGGTGGAGAACGCCTTTGGCATCCTGGCCAACAGGTTCCAGGTACTTCTCACCACCATGCAGCATTGCCAAGAGACTGTGAGGAGGATCATGGAAGCTTGCTGCATCCTGCACAATCTCATGCGCACCCGCTACCCAGTCTTGCAGAACAGGCTCGTGGACCTCCAACAAACCAATGGGGTCATGGAGCCTGGGGAATGGAGGCAAGGGCGAAACCTGATCAACACTGAGGATGTGCAAGGCCCCAACAGAGCCTCACATGAAGCAAAGAAGCAGCGCAACCTCCTGAGACAATGGTGCAACTCCCCAGCTGGAGCAGTGGAGTGGCAAGATAGGATGGTAGATGCTGAATGGATGCTTCCTTCAGCCTGTCTCATCACACAGATGAAATTGGGCCATGTATGTTTGGTTGGCCTACAATGAACAGGGCGTTTAATAAAGAGTTGTGTTTATGTTGACATGTGTGGATAATTATTACATTATTATTGATAATAAAGGGCCGTAGGTGTGGCACCTGGGAGGGTGGACCATACAGTCCCACTATGCTTGCACTGGAGGTTTATCTATCCCACAGCTATTACCCATCCCAAAGGTATCCCTGCCCATCCCACAGGTATCCCTGCCCATCCCACAGGTATCCCTGCCCACCCCACTGCTATCTTAACCCATCCCACAAGCATGCAAAGGCTTAAACCATTTCTAAAAGTTTCCAGCAAGACTTTATGAAAAAAGAGAAATGAAGCAAGTGTGTGAATCAAAAATAGACTTTACTAACAACAAGGTATAAGACAAAAATGAGTCTCTGGCACTCCTCTTGGTCGCTCAGTCTCAGGGGTGAAGGGTCCAGGTGATGTGGAGGTGGCTGGTGCTGGAATGCTTGTCATCAGCTCCTCCAGAAGCAGAAGCAGCAGAAGCGCCAGCCCCAGAAGAGCGAGCCTGTGCTGCAGAAGCCCCAGCAGAACTAGAGTGAGGGCCAGGGGGCAGGATGGCCGCCCTGTCCCTCTTGCCAGGGCTGGCAGCAGATGGCTGAGGCTTGCTGTGCTTGTGGGGTTGCTGGCTGGCAGAAAGGCTGGCAGGAAGGTTGGCAGGAAGGCTGGCAGGCAGGCAGGCACCAAGGCTGGCAGGGAGGCAGGCAGACATGAACCAAGGCTGGCAGGCAGACATGAACCAAGGCTGGCAGGAAGGCTGGCAGGAAGACATGAACCAAGGCTGGCAGGAAGGCAGGCAGCAAGGCTGGCAGGCAGACCGGCTGGCAGCAAGGCTGGCAGGGAGGCTGGCAGGGAGACTGGCAGCAAGGCTGGTAGCAAGGCTGGCAGGCAGATATGTAGGCAGGGCAGGCAAGGCAGTCGATGTGTCTGGCAGCAGGTCTTTCCTCTGAATGGCGTCCTGCTTCCGAGCTGCTTCCGTTATATCCGCGGGGCTGACACAATGCATCCTCCCCGCATGCGCAGTGAATGCCAGGCATCCGTTAGGCTTCCGCTCTGCATCCGCTTCATCCGTTCGGCGTCCGCTCTGCTTCCGCTCTTTCCATTCCGCGTCCACTTCGCTGAGGCCCCCCGGAAGCCCTGCGGATGTGCCACCCACTCCCATCCACTTCCATCCTCTGGGCTTCCGTTCCGCATCCGCTTTGCATCCACCCTGCGTCCTCCCCGCGTCCGTGTTATCCGCTCTGGTTATGCAAATTTTTGCCCCTTTTGAGAGCGGATATCAACGGATGGAACATTTTGCTCGTCCGCTGTGTCCTTTTTGCATCCTTTGGCCAGTGTGACATGGGCTTTAAGTGTTATAATTTTAGGGGAAAGATATAAAGGCGTCATACTCCAATCAGTGACCACAGGAGGAATTTTGTTTAATGAGAAAAGATAATAAACAGTTGAAATAGGACAGACAAAGAATATAAATATAATGATCTGATTTGAGATGAAACAAATAAAAATAAAATTGAGAAAGTTAAAAGAGGGAAGAAGCTATATAGAAAATGTAGAATGGTAATAAGATGTGGAATGGTATATAAAAATGAGCATGAATTTGAATTGGTGTCTGTACAAAGAGATGTAACCCGGGATCAGGCTGCTTTCAGAAAAGAGGTTTTATGTTTTTCATGTTCTATGTTGTGTTTGTTTATGTTTGTTTCTAAAAATCAATAAAATTTTCTTCAAAAAAAAAAAAAAGAAGAAGAAGCAGAGCCGACAATCTAAAGACTAGCTAGAAAGCAAGAAATCCAACCATTTCCTGCTTCTTAGCTAATCTAAATCTCCTGGCACAGCAGAACAGCTGATGGTTGGAAAAATTGCAATTTAGCAGGTAAGTTTGCTGGGCAAGGAGTGAGTGGTTCCCTCAGGCCATGTGGGTGGTACAGTCTTCTGTTTCTGCGCAGCCTGGATTAATTGCTTTAGGGTGGGTACTCTGGGGCTGAGATTTCTCTGTGGCCCACCAAAATTTTCTCACCAGTTGGCGACCACTGGTCTAAACCATCCTGCACCTTTTAAATCTCCTGTCCAGCATTTCTATATTATATCCCAGTGATGGGATTCAAAAACTTTTACTGCCAGTTCTGTGGGCATGGCTTGGTGGGCATGGCCATGTGACTGGGTGGGCATGGCTTTTTTTGCAGCCCCCACCCATTTTTCAGAGCTTCCTAGGCACAGAGGAGCCTCTGGGGGGCGTTTTTGCTCCCCTAAGGCTCTTCTGGGGCTCTGGAAGAAAAGGAAGGGAGCATGGGAGGGGCACGCACCACCCCTCCAAGCTCTGTTTTGGGAGATTCCTAGCCTCAGAAGAGCCTGGGGGGGGGGCGCTTTTGCTTCCATAAGGCTCCTCTAAGGTTCAGGAAGGAACAGAGCATGGGAGGGGCATGCAGCACCCCTCCAAGCTCCATTTTGGCAGCTTCCTAGCCTCAGAAGAGCCTCTGGGGGGGCGCTTTTGCTCCCCTAGGGTTTCTCTGGGGCTCTGGAAGAAAAGGAACACAGCATGGGAGGGGCATGCAGCACTCCTCCAAGCTCTGTTTTAGGAGCTTCCTAGCCTCAGAGGAGCTCTGGGGGGCGTTTTTGTTTCCCTAAGGCTCCTCTGAGGCTCTTGAAGGCAAAAAATGGAGGAGGTCCTCCCTCCATTTTTTGCCTTCCTGGGCCTCAGCAAGGGGAATCCCGGCACAGCTGATCTATGCACAGCTGATTGTTGGGAGGGGAAAAAAAAGAAATATCTTAGACGAACATCAGGCGGGCAGGGCAAGCGAGTATCAGGCAGAGGGCGACTGGATCGGGGGGGTGACCAGCCAGAACTTACTACCAGTTCAGTGACCCATGCCAAATTCTTGCTACCGGTTAGCCCGATGCGGTGTGAACCGGCTGAATACCACCACTGCAGTGCTGGCTTGTAATAGTACATGGGAATGACCTTGGGAGACAGAAGTAGGCAACGTTCAGTGAAGAGACAGCTGAGACCTCAGAAGAAATGAGGAAATGGCAAATGTCTCAGAAGGAACCCTCCCTAGTTTCTTGGTTTATAAGGGTGAGGGAGGGAGATGAGGTTTCAGACTTGAAAGATTGTGTTAAAGTAATAATTAAAGACAGAATTAGTACTTCTGGGTGTGCTTCTTGTCTAGACTATCTTGCAAGGTTCACACTTATATTTCCATTTCTTCCCTTGTTTTTATTTTACTCCCCTTAATCTAGTAGTGATATTCACAACAGAGGGAAGGAGAGGGAAGACTGAAGGCAGGGCAAAGTAATGCTGTCCTGTTTGTCCTGATGAAGACTGCAGTGACTGCTGCTATATTCCTTCCACTACAAAGACACTGCCATCACAACTGCTAGTTCCCTCAACATTATCAATGTCTGCTTGCCAATTTACTTCACAAACAATTTGAAGAAGTGACAAATTTGCACTGCAGTTGCTGAAAAAGCATCATGTTAAATATCAGTGCTCAGCAAGTTTATGCTAAAACCACCCTGGTGACAAATGTTCACTATAAATGAAGTACAAATGGTGCCAGAGTCTCAATAATCATCATAGCAACCCCACAAGTATTTCCTTGCCCTTCTTACCCAGGAGTAACTAGATCACCCTGTGTCACTCAAATTAAGAACAAAAAATGAGCATGCTTCTACTGCCACACAATATAGACCTTAAATAAAGTTTTTACCTATGGCTCAGATTTAGTTTTCATCTTCTCCCAGTATCTCCTCTGTCACTTTATCCTCCAGAGATCCTCTATAAATTAGAGAGTCCATTAGAGTCCACATGCAAAGTATGTTACACATGTTTGAGCCAGTCCAAGGCCACTATTGCCCTCTCATTTCAAGCAGTGATCACAGAATAGAGTCTCAGAGACAATCACAAGTTCCCTCTAAAATCCACCTGGATCCATCAGGCACCAGAGGAAGACTGAACAAGCAGGCCTTCCTCTCTGCAGCAAGGAGCAATCATGGTAGACGCCAAATAACATAATAACAGTTATTAGCTGTAACAATGGCCCTGAACTCCTGAGCTGACTATAACTCTGTACCTAAGGAAGGCAGATTAAAGTCCTTCAACAGTCTAAACCAGGGGACTTCCACCATTAACCCAACTATAGCACTGAGCAGCACAGTAAGGGAGGCTGCTGCATAGTAGAGAGGTTGGTACAGTCGACGCAATTCCCAACTGATGCTTCACACCCAATCTCACAAGCAAAGTCTCTTGCCAACTATCTGCTAGCCAGTACCTTTGACAATCTCGAGCCTCCTCTCCTCACCTCTATCACAGGATCACAGTATACTGAAATCCTGGATGGGCCAATTTCAGAGAGGAGAACTCACACACATTATGAATAAGGAGCTATGGAGTTGACCTTGGATAAACAATGCAGAGACCATTAAGACAATAGCTGCTAGGGAACGCTTTGAGCCCATAGCAAAGAGAAAGTATAAGAAAATGACTCACAAGAGGCACCCTGGGATATAAAAAGGAGAGAAAGGAAAATGCAGCCAGACTTGAAGATTTAGCAATTACTGGTAGTCTTTGACTTACATTTACAACAGTTTATTTAGTCACCATTCAAAGTTACAATGGCACTGAAAAAAAAGTGACTTATGACCGTTTTTCACACTTACAACTATTGGCAACATCCCCTTAATCACGTGATCAAAATTTAGATGCTTGGCAACTGACTCACAGTTATGACCGTTGCTGTGTCCCGGAGTCACGTGATCACCTTTTGCAACCTTCTGACAAGCAAAGTCAATGGGAAAGCTAGGTTCACTTAATAACCATGTGACTAACTTAACAACTGCAGTGATTCACTTAACAACTATGACAAGAAAAGTTGTAAAGGACCAAGAAATGGAACATGACACCAGTACAAAACATTGGAACTGCATTATCTAAGAATGGTCCACCTCCCAAGTCCCATCATATTTCCCTTTATACATTGTCATCCATGTTATTCCTGGCTGCCTGACTCTCCTCCTAAACTCTCCTCACCCCAACCATCTCTCCCCTGGTCCAAGGTCCCATCTGCATAATTGCCCTAAGGTGCTTTTTCAAGAGGAAACTGGACTTTATTTTTCTTTGAAGACGTTTTGCTTCTAATCCAAGAAGCTTCTTCAGCTCTTCAGAGTCCAGTTGCCTCCTGACAAAGTACCTTTGGGATAACTATGGCCTGTTTGACCAAGAATCTCTGTAGATATTCATCTACACAATCCTCACTTTCTCCCAAAATATTAATGGACTGGGCAACCAGGTGCTTCCCTAGCATCCTACTTTCTAAGAATTTTGTCCAATGTATAAAGGCCAAATGTCAGGAAGGGGACTTAGGCCATAGAAAAGAATTATTTTGTTGCGTGCAAAGTCCAATCCCTATGAAAGATTTATAAGCTTACTCTTTAAACAATGGAATCAAGATCAGGCTACCCTTGCATCAAGACACAAATTAAGACATTAAGTTATTTCTTCAAATTTCAATTTCTAAATTTTAGAAGAATTTGATTATTGGTTATGAATGCAAGAAAATAGCTAAAAGGAACCATATGGTAAGCAGATGTGATGCAAACAAATTCAATTGAAGCCAGACTTCTTCAGCCAGGGCAATTCCTCCGCGGATCCTGTTGGAAGAGGGTCTGCAAATGACAGCACATCATGCCAGATTGTGTGGGTGTCTTGTGAAAGGGTAAGAGTCCACTGGGGACTGCAATGAAGCCAACAACAGTATTTCAAGGTCGCTACTAGATTGATAGAATGAAAAACTGCTGTTTTTAGCTTAAAGTCCTATAAACAACCACAATTACATTCTACAATCAGGGAAAATGATTAAATTAAAAAAAAAAACTTCACATTAGAAGGAATGTGTTTAAACACATTAAGGCCTGGTCCCACTGCACTTATGGATGCAAAGAGGATGTAAAACGTTAAAAAAAGCTTGCCATCCATTGGAAAACGCTATGCATCCATTGTGTACTCATTGCATACGTGTTTCATACGCTCTATCCATCGAGCATCCGTCCACTGTGATTTCATCCGTGCAAGAAGTTTTGAGCTACACAAAACTTTGTCAACGGATGAACTTTCCGCCACGTGCGATGTACATCCATGACATATACAGACTTTCTATGTCCGTTATCATCCGTTAAACGTCCGCTGTATCCTCTCTGCATCCTCTGGCCATCCCCTCAACTCACATCCGCTACAGCTGAAAACAGAAAGAGGGAGGAAACAAAAGGCACACGGAACGTCTACACAGCGTTAGTAGCATGGAAATAGAAAGGATGTAAAGGCCTGGTCCCACTAGCCGACGGACACAAAACGTATGCATAAAGGACACAGTGGACGAGCAAAATTTCGGGGGTGGCTCCATCTGTTGTCATCCGCTCCAAAAAGAGGTGAAAATTTGCATAAACAGAATGGAAAAGAACGGAAAAGAATGGACGTAGTATGTAGCAGGGGTGTTAAACGGATGTTCACTAGGAAGCCTAGTGGATGAAAGCGGATGGAAGTGGATGACACCTCCGAAGGAGTTCCGGGGGAGAATTTCGAAATGGACCCATAGTGGAAGAGGCAGATGCATAACGGATGAAGCGGATGCATCACGGCCGCCTATAGGGGATGCCGCACAGATGTATATTGGATGCAAAGCGTTCACTGCGCATGCGGGGAGTATGAATTGTGTCAGCTTCGTGGATATAAAAGGATGCAGCATGCACGCAGTCAGCATACAGGGGAAAGACGTGCTTCCACATACATCTTGCAGGAACACCATCAGGCAAGTCAGGCAAGAAGAGGAAGCCCGTGCCTACTTCTTCAAGCCCTGGCAAGGTAAAGAAGGCCAGAACCAGCATCCCACCCCCTGGCACTGACTCTGAAGCTGCTGCTGCTGCTGTGGTGGACCAGCCCCAAGCCCTCAAAGCCCTGCTGCTGAAGGCCCTGCTGCTCAAGCCCCTGAAGGCCCTGCTGCTCAAGCCCCTGAAGGCCCTGCTGCTCAAGCCCCTGCCAGAGGGAGGAAGAGGCAAGGGAAGCAGAAGGGAGAGAGGAAACAGTACACCGTTTCCGAGGAGCATGAGGATGAGGTGCTGGAATGGCTGAGGGAGAACGAGTACCTCTGGAGAAAGGGCCACAGACTGTATTGGGATACCAAGAAGAAGCAGGAAGCTTGGAGAGACAAGGCAGAGAGCCTGGGGTACACTGCAGAAGTACTCCTTGGATGGTGGAAGCACATGCACACCTGGTATGGCAAGCTACACCTCAAGAAATCCGGGCAGGCCGCTGTCAAGCTCACTGACCAGGAGATGTATGTCATGGCCAAGTGCAGTTTCCTGGAGGGTGAGATCCGCCATCGAGGAGCAGCCCCTCTGAGACCCCTCTCCCTCAGACAGCCCACAGACAGCCAGTCCTCTTCCAGCCAGGAGCCAGCGAGCCTATCCAGGCAGGTGTCTTCAGAGGGCCCCACGGCAGAGACCCCTCCGACAGCTGCACTCCCCATGCTGGTGGACTTGGAGGATCCCCTGTCACAAATGGAGGAAGAAGCAGCAGCCACTAGAGGCCAACCCGCCCCCACCCCCACCCCCAGCTCCAGAGGATGCAGGCAGAGAGGCAGACTGGAGGGCCAGGACCACAGTGTGCTGTTGGAGATCAGGGACACAATGAAGACCAGCACAGAACTTCTCTCTCAGCTGGTCCACTTGAACAGAGCATCCTTGGCCCGGAAGCCCTTCATCACCTACGTGAGCCAGACCCTGAGGGACCTGCCCGAGGCCCAATACCAGGTGATGAAGCAGAAGATCACAGCACGTCTGCACAACCCTCAAGGCCCACCTGAAGCTGCTCCTACCCAGTCCAGGTCTGCTCCTCCACCCCAGGTGATGTCACAGCCCTTCCACGGCTTTCAACAGCCCCTCACCTACCAAAGCTATGACTACCAGGACTTCCCACAGCAGAAGCAGAACTTCCCAGTCCAGGCCCAGGTTCATCGAACACCACCTCACCCAGCTGCAGACCAGACAGCCCCACTACACTCCTCCTTCCTCCACTCCACAGCCAAGCCTGTCAACGGACAATCTGTCATCAGTATTGGGCCTAACATCTCAAGTCCTTGATGAAGGGCCTCTCAACCTCACAGGACTGAGTCAGCTCTCGGATAGCTTCCTGAACACACCACCACCTGTTGTACCCTCGAGGCCAAGCACCCCAATGGTGCCTCAGACCAGCACTCAAGCCACAGCCACCTCCACAGTCCCTGCCCGCTTAACAGCTGAGACCAGGGACATGACTCAGAGTGACTGAGAACTGTGTCAGAGATTGAGTTGTTTACTTGTTAAGTTTATCTTTCCTTAAGACACTTTACTTGGTTCATTTTGCTCATTTAATACAGTCATAAAGTTTACCTAAGAAAGTTTATCTTTGCTTAGGACACTTAATACAGTTTACTTGGTTCATTTTGCTTATTTAATAAAGTCATAAAGTTTACCTAAGAAAGTTAATAAAGGTTATCTTTGCTTAAGACATTTAAGACACTTTACTTGGTTCATTTTGCTTATTTAATAAAATCATAAAGTTTACCTAAGAAAGTTAATAAAGGTTATCTTTGCTTAAGACACTTGGTTCATTTTTTTTACTTAATAAAGTGTTGGTGAAAACTTTGAAAAAATGGTTAAGCCTTTGCATGCTTAAGGATAGTTGTGGGATAGATAAACCTCCAGTGCAACCATAGTGGGACTGTATGGTCCACCATCCCAGCTGCCACACTGCCACACATATGGACCTTTATTATCAATAACAATTTATTCATTGATCAACACATTTTAAAATAAACAAAGCTCTTTATTAATGCCCTATTCATTGTAGGACCACTCAACATACATGGCACAATCTCATCAGTATTATGCGACAGCTTCAAGGAAGGGCTTGAAGAGAGAGAGAAGCCGGCCTGACGCTCTGGGAGTGTCGTTGATCACCTGAAGTGGGGACGCCCACACTCCTTTCATCTCTGGGAGACCAGGGGTGTATCAGGTGAGTTTGTTGCCTTTTGCGATAGAAGAAGGGATATACTGTCCTTAAACTCTGGGAATCCAGCGACTGCTGGAGGACAGTGTAAATCCCTGAGTTGGGAATCTCTGGGAGATTGTTGGCGGGCAGCATGGAGAATGGGAAAGGGACAAAGCAAGTGTGAGACGTTCCAAGAGGGAACGGGTATTGAGATAGAAAATCAACCCGAGAAGGTTGATTCCGACTGACTCCCCATTGGGTCAACTACTACAACAATGGTCGTTGCCCCATCTGAGGACTTACACTCGGAGTCTAGATAAAAAGAAAATGATCTACCTATGCCAATATAAGTGGCCGAAGTATCCCCTAGTAGACCCTGAGTTTCCTTACCACTGGGATCCCGAAGGGAATACCAGCACGTACTGGATAACTCAGTTGAAAGAGTATATACTGAAACACCGGATGAAGGAGCAAATACCCTATGTGGAGGTATGGTATCATGCTCACTTTGAAGGTCCAGTTCCACCAGAAACAGAAGTAGGACAGTTTGTCAGCAAGGTGGAGGAAAGCGAAACTGAGAACTGGATGGGGAGTCCACTGGCATCGGCTCCGGCAGTCCCGGCACCACCGCCTCAGCCGGCTCCAGTTGCCCAGGCTCCACCTCCAACTGCATATCCAGGACTCAGAAGGGAACTGGCTCAATTAAACAAGGACCTAGAGAATTTGCCTCTAGGAGGAAGGTCGGCCAATCACGTGTCGGCTTTCCCAGTCAGAGAAATCCCAAATGGCATGAATGCGCAGGGGAATCCAGTCACCGTTTTTGTGGCTGTCCCCATAAAATCTGCCGAGTTACGGGATCTGAAAAAGACCCTACCGAAACTCCATGAGAATGCTCATGAAGTGGCGGAACAGTTGGAATTGTTTCTGGGTCCCAATGAATACACATACCAAGAACTGATGTATATTCTTGGACACCTTTTCACCCCCGAAGAGAGGAACCTCATTAGGAGGGCAGCAATGGCTGCCTGGGATAGGAGACATGCAGGGCAACAGGGAACAGTGGCTGCAGACACAAAGTTTCCCATAGCCGATCCAAATTGGAACATCAACAATAACGCTCATAGGGAGCACATGAGAGATATGAAACACATGATCATTGAAGGAATTAAATTGGCCATCCCTCAAGGGAAAAACTTGACCAAAGCATTTGAAATAACACAAGGAAAGGATGAGTCCCCGGGGGATTTCTGTGCTTGGGTCCGTGAAGGGTTGACCAAGTACTCCGGAGTGGAACCAGAAACCCCTGCCTTCGAGACTCTCCTGAAGATGCAATTCGTCACCAAAGCATGGCCAGATATCCAGAAAAAGATCCAGAAGACAGAGGGATGGACTGATTTGGGCATGACAGATTTGATGAGAGCAGCCCAACAAGTTTTTGTGAACCGAGACTCAGTTAAAACCAAACAGAAGTCTCAGATGATGGTAGCTGCTGTGCAAACGGCAGCCAAGAATGAAGTTAGGAAAAACAGGGAGACCCAGTTGTCAGATCCGAGGCCAAGGTGGAGAGATGAAAGATCTCCCAGCAGGGAGTGGAGACCCCCGGTTAGGCGAGGAGGTCCATGGGGCAATCGAGGCGGTCGATTCCAACGGCCGTCCCAGAGTAGAACTTGCTTCAGATGCGGGAAAGAGGGACATTTTGCGCGTGAATGTCCCAAAACCCCAAAGGAACGAAGCTGTGCCCTATACGATTAGGGAAGTTCCGGCTCCCCAAGAGGAATTTGCGGGGAGCCATTGGTAAATGTGTTAGTGGGTCCTGACCATCAGGAACAGGTGTTCCTGATCGACACCGGCGCAAGCCGGACATCTGTATGCGATCTGGTAGAGGGAGCATGCAGGTCAAAGCAGACTTTAAAGGTGGTTGGGGTGAGTGGGAAATCCCAAGAGGTCAAGATTTTGGAAGAGGTGAGATTGGAATTGAATGATGTGGTAACTGAAACCGAAATATTATATATTCCGGATTCAGGGGTGAACTTGCTAGGAAGAGACTTGTTGGATGTTTTTGGGATAGAATTGTGGGATAGAAGGAAAGAAGTTCGCATGTGTATGCTAACAACGGAAGATGAGGAGAAGATATCATCAGATGTGTGGGCAGGAGGTGAAGGGGTTATTAGGATGGCAATACAGCCCATTCAGATCAAGATACAACCAGGAATAACTAAACTGTGGACTCCACAATATACTCTGAGTAAGAGAGGTAGGGAAGGGTTGAAACCAGTGATTGATAGATTATTGAAACAGGGACTGTTGGAACCTACTATGTCACCGGTTCAATTCACCGGTTTTAGCAGTAATAAAAAAGGATGGGAAGTATAGATTGGTTAATGATTTGAGGAGGATCAATGAGATAGTGGTTCCTAGATTCCCAGTGGTTCCTGATCCCTATACCATCTTGGGGCGGATCCCTCCCAAAGACAAATGGTTTACTGTGATAGATCTGAAGGATGCCTTTTGGGCGTGACCCTTGGAGGAGGGGAGTAGAGACTTGTTTGCTTTTGAATGGAATGATCCTGAGAGTGGAAGGAAACAGCAGTTGAGGTGGACAGTATTTCCTCAGGGATATACCGAGCCCTTTGCTGTTTGGACAGGTGTTGGAAGAAAAGTTGGTGTCGTTTGAGAGAGAGAAAAGAATCACCCTAATTCAGTACGTGGATGACTTGTTGTTAACTGGGGAGAAAGAGAAGGAAGTGAGAGCGGCTTCTGTGAGTCTGTTGAATTGGCTGAAGGAGCAGGGGCTGAAAGTTTCAAAAGAGATGCTTCAATTTGTTGAAAAAAAGGTGAAATATTTGGGACATTACATTCAGCAGGGGGTGAGGTCCTTGGACCCTGAAAGGGTGAAGGGGATCATGAGCTTGGCTCCTCCCAGAAACAAGACAGAGGTGCGGAAAGCATTGGGATTATTGGGGTATTGTAGAATCTGGGTAGACCAATTCACAGTGTTGGCACAATTTTTTCATAGAAAGTTGCCTGGAAAGGGAGAGTACATAGAATGGGAGGAGGGAGATAGTGAAAGGTGGGAAGAGCTGAAGAAGGCTTTGTCAACCGCTCTGGTTTTAGCCTTGCCAAACCTGAAATTACCGTTTCATTTGTATGTGCCGGTAGCTCAGGGAACAGCAGTTGGAGTCCTTGCCCAAAAGAGGGGGGGGGCAGTACCAACCGGTAGCCTTCCTAAGCAAGGGTTTGGAGCTGGTTGTGAAAGGATGGCCAGTTTGTGTTCAAGCTGTGGCAGCAACAGCGATGTTGGTGGTGGAGAGCAAAAAGTTAACCTTTGGGGGAGCTTTGGTGGTGCATTCGCCTCATCAGGTCAACTCAGTGTTAAGCCAGCTGGCTACCACTTGGATGACCGAAGGGAGGATATTGAAGTATTGAACCAGTCCTGATGTGGTGATAGGAACAGACAAGAATCTAAATCCAGCAGAATTCTTGGAGGGGAGAAGGCAGGCGTGGGAACCGGAAGACCATGATTGTCTATTGCAAGTGGATCTCATGACAAAGGTTAGAGAGGACTTGGAAGAGACTCCATTGGAGAAGGGAGAAAGGTGGTTTATAGATGGATCTAGCAGGGTGGAAAATGGAAAGCGAAAATCTGGGTTTGCAATAGTAACCGGGGAAGGTGAGGTAATAGAGAAAGGGTTACTCCCAGATGCTTGGTCAGCTCAGAAATGTGAATTGTTTGCCCTGACCAGAGCCTTGGAATTGGCTGAGGGGATGGAAGTAATGATTCCAAGTATGCATGGGGGGTGGTGCACACGTTTGGGAAAATCTGGAAAGAAAGAGGGTATATCAAGGCGGACGGGAAGCAAATAGAGCAAGTGCAATTAGTAGAGCAAACCTTAGAGGTATTGCAACTCCCCAGCCAAGTATCAATTGTCCATGTGAGCGCACATCACAAGGGAAACACACCGGAGGTTGTGGGAAACCGATGGGTGGACAAATGGGCGAAGGAAGCTGCAGGGGAGATAGAATTGGTAATGGTATCTATACCAATACTGGAAAAGGAGGACAAGAGGGAGGAATGGGAGCCAGAGAAAAAGGAAAAGTTGGAGTTGGAGAAAGAGGGATGTGTCAAAACCCCAGAGGGATGGAAGACGTCGGAGCGAGTCAAGGTGGTGTCACCCATTGTTATGAGGGGAATATTGGAGAAAGTTCATGAAGGAGGACATTGGGGAACGGAGGCCTTGGTCATGTCCGTTAAACCTCACTATTGGAGTCTGAGGATGTGGACAGTAGCTCAGAGCATCTGCTGGAAATGTTTGATTTGTTTGAAAGTAAATAAGAAAGTGGCACGCAAGAAAGAGATGGGAGGGCGACCCTTAGTGGGTTGGCCTTTTCAGAGAGCACAAATTGATTTCACTGAGTTGCCAGAAAAGGGGGGTTGGAAATACCTGCTTGTGATCAAAGATCAACCAACGGGGTGGGTAGAGGCTTATCCCACTAGAAGAGCCACAGCTCCCACAGTAACCAAGATCTTACTAGAACAGATTATCCCACGATATGGAATGATGGAAGCAATAGATTCAGACAGAGGAACTCATTTCACCCAAAAGGTTCTGCAAAGGGTAATGGAGGTGGTGGGGGTGAAATGGGAATTACACACGCCATGGCATCCTGAATCCAGTGGAAAAATTGAAAAAGCAAACGCGGAACTGAAGAAACACTTGACCAAACTACAACTTGAAAATGGCTTGCCATGGATAAAGAATCTTCCCTTAGCTCTGCTCAGGATCAGAACTTGTCCAAGGAAAGACACAGGGGTTTCTCCTTTTGAAATGCTGATGGGGAGACCCTATTTGGCCAAACTAGGCAATCCCATACCAGAGTTCAGGGACTTGTTCCTCTGGAAATATTTGCTGGCACTGTCTCGGTCTTTGTTTTCTCTTCACAAACAGGGACTGTTGGTGCAACGACCACCTTTGGCTGGTAGCCAACACCCACACGAGGCTGGAGACTGGGTCCTGATAAAGACTTGGAGAAGTAAAAAACTGCAACCTAGTTGGGAAGGTCCAAACCAGGTGCTACTGACGACTGAATCTGCAGTCCGTACTCGGGAAGGAGGCTGGACGCATTACAGCAGAGTCAAGAAAGCACCGGAACCTGAGAAACCTTGGAGAGTAATCACAGTGGACGGTCAGCCATTAAAGGTAACCTAGAAGAAATAGCCAGCAGAAACCACCATGGAGATGTCGACTGAACTCTGGAGAGGACTATTTGTTGCAACTATATTTACATTAATACATCAAAGAAGTTCACAATATGTTGGACCTGCAGGTGACTTGGGAACAGACTTGTAGGATGACAATGTGTTCATAAAGGATCTCAAGAAGATCTCACATTCCTTGAACATCACCAATTGCTGATTATGCATGCACCTGCCAGGAAGAACAGGTGAAGGATTAATCCTACACGCAATTCCACTTGATCAGAACAGACTAAGACCACAGGGGCACGGGACAGAAAAATATGGTGCAGAACGAAATATAACAGGAAGGATTTTTGTTCATTTAAGGGAAACGGCGTATGTGTGTTTTAGGAGAAATGAAACTAGAGGGCTCCATTTAGGAGATTGGGAAAAATGTAATAAGACTTTTGATATGCCATCATCCTGTAGTAACCATAGCTATACCAAGAGTTATCATAAATTAGATTATTTTAATCAAGATCAGTATCAGATGTGTATGCATTTTGAAGAAATGATCAATTGGACCCGAACATCACAACAGACCTATGCTATGGAAAACTTTAGGTGGGTATTGTGTGGGAAATATGCATACAGGGAGATGCCACCTTACTGAAGTGGCACATGTACACTCGGGTGTGTGATACCGGTGATATATAAACTTGATGGCCTTCCCCAAGGCCAGATACATAATAAAAGAGACTCAGAATCTGGCCTTACTCAGAGACTCTGGACCCAAATCTCCCGTGGTATAATAACACCATTAGGAATAGCCATGAACTACCGAGATATACATATTCTAAATAACTTCAAGGTAACAATGTTCAATGATACAATAAAGAATATTAAAATGATTAACAACGAGCTTTCTGAAGTAAGACAGGTTGCTCTACAAAACAGGTATGCTTTAGACATTGTATTAGCTACAAAAGGGGGTGTGTGTGCTCTGATTCATTCACATTGCTGTGTATACATCCATGATTTCCAACCCAATATTACAAAGACAGTAAAAGTAATGGAAGAATGTATTCGCTCTAATCCATTATCACAAAGAGGTGAGTCCTCATTGCCAGACCTGTGGGGAGCACTATGGTCTTGGCTTCCCAGTTCCACTTGGTTTAGATCTACCATAATGGGAATTATATTGATTATTATATGCTGTGTATTGTTGTGTTGTTTTGTTCAGTGTCTCCCTGGTGCAATCACAACGTGTGGGAAGATAGGGAAATCCTTGGGTTCAAGATTTGAGAAGAAGCAGGAAGCAGAACCTCTAATTAGAGAAATCACTCTGAAAGTAGCAGAGGATCTGCTATTTGAGTTTGAGACAAGAATGGAAAAAGAAAAAAA
>BLBF01000063.1:7353341-7367144 GCA_015471245.1 Laticauda colubrina
AGGGATACCTGTGGGATGGGTTAAGATAGCTGTGGGATGGGAAGGGATACCTGTGGGATGGGCAGGGATACCTATGGGATGGGTAATAGCTGTGGGATAGATAAACCTCCAGTGCAAGTATAGTGGGATTGTATGGTCCACCCTCCCAGGTGCCACCCCTATGGCCCTTCATTATCAATTACAATGTAAGCATTGATCCACACATGTCAACATAAACACAACTCTTTATTAAACGCCCTGTTCATTGTAGGCCAACCAAACATACATGGCCCAATCTCATCCGTGTGATGAGACAGGCTGAAGGAAGCATCCACTAAGCATCTACCATCCTGTCTTGCCACTCCACTGCTCCAGCTGGGGAGTTGCACCAGTGTTTCAGGAGGTTGTGCTGCTTCTTCGCCTCACGTGTGGCTCTGTTGGGCCCTTGCACATCCTCAGTGTCTATCAGGTTTCACCCTTGCCTCCATTCCCCAG
Organism: Laticauda colubrina; assembly: GCA_015471245.1. Classification (NCBI taxonomy): domain Eukaryota; kingdom Metazoa; phylum Chordata; class Lepidosauria; order Squamata; family Elapidae; genus Laticauda; species Laticauda colubrina. The sequence continues at coordinate 7,353,816 of BLBF01000063.1, forward strand.
GCTCCATGTCCCCATTGCCTTGCTGGAGGTCCACGAGCCTGTTCTGCAAGACTGGGTAGCGGGTGCGCATGAGATTGTGCAGGATGCAGCAAGCTTCCACGATCCTCCTCATGGTCTCTGGGCGATGCTGCATGTTGGTGAGAAGTACCTGGAACCTGTTGGCCAGGATGCCAAAGGCGTTCTCCACCACCCGCCTTGCCCTGGACAGCCTGTAGTTGAAGATCCTCTCTTCACGGGTGAGGCATATGGAGGTGTAGGACTTCATGAGGTAGGTTCTGAGGGAGAAGGCGTCATCCCCCACGATGAAGTAGGGCACATCTTGTGTGTCGTTGGGCAGCGGGTCTGGATCTGAGAAGCCCACCATGAGGTTGCTTTCCAGCCCCTCCTTGAGGTGACTGTCGTTGTATACCTGGGCATCTGAAGATGAGCCGTTGCCTGAAGTATCGATGTACATGAACTTGTAGTCAGCATCGACCATGGAGAAGAGGATGATGCTGAAGAAACCCTTGTAGTTCTGATAAGTGGACCCCGACTTGGCTGGAGCTTTGCAGGCCACATGCTTGCCATCGATGGCTCCAACGGTGTGGGGGAAGTTCCACTTCTGATACCACTGCTCTGCAACTTTCTTCCATCCTTCTTCAGTGGAGGGGCACTGGAGGAGCTCCTCCTTGTATTCTTCAATGATGGCCTGCACCACTTCTCTGACAACGAAGCTGATGGTGCTGGGTGGCACCCTCCAGCCGTACTGCATGCTCCTGTAGGTGGTCCCTGAGGCCACGTGGCGCAGAGTGAGTGCCACCTTGAGCCCAGGTTCCAGGCTGGGTGGGAAGTTGGTGTTTGTCTTGGTCAACCTGGGTGTCAGGCGCTGCACAACTTCGTCAAACATGGCTGGTGGCATCCTCATGAAGTTCTGGAACGCCCGAGGGTCTTCGCTCCTGAGCTCCACCATCAGCTTGTCGTAAAGTACGTACTGCGCTCTTCTGGCGAACCATCTTCGGAGCCAGACTTTTTTTGGGTGCCTCCTTTTCTTCCCGTAGTACTGTTCACAGAGACTGTAGATGGTTTCGCAGTGTTGCAGAAGGATGTTGGCTACCGAAAGGATTTTGTCGTAATCCAATGGTGGACATGACTGGATGCTGTGGAAGAGGAAGAGGCACATGAAGGCTGCAGAGGTCTGCACCGCTGGCTGCTGGTCTGAAAGTGCGATGCAGACGAGTTGCTCCCCCTTTTTATAGGCAGTATAGGTTTTCTGCTAGGCATCCTCTAGGCATCCTGTAGGCATCCTGTAGACATCCTTAATATCCGAGATAGGTCCCCTCTGCGAATGTTTTTTCCATTTTAAACGCTTTGTTTCCGTGCTGCATCCGCTAGGCATCCGTTCTGCATCCGTTCCGCGTCCGTTCCGCTTCCTCCCTGCGTCCAGGCGGATGCGAGTTGCGCGGATGCGCAGCAGACACCAAGCGGATATAGCGGATGCATAACGGATGCGTAACGGATGCGTAGCGGATGCAGAACGGACGAACTGGATACATTTTCCGCGCAAAAGTTTTAAGCAGCCTAAAACTTTTGGAGTGGATGAAACGTCCATAAACGGATGCTGGACGAATAGAGAGGAAGCAAAACGGAGGCAGTGAGTACATCGCGTTTTCGAACGGATGGCAAGCTTTTTTGTCTGTTTTCCTTCCTCTTTGCATCCGTTGGTGCAGTGTGACAGGGGCTTTACATGTGTGCTGTTCAGCTTCCTTCGGGTATTATCCCACGTCATTGTAGTGCTTTTAAAGTTGTAGCAACGTTTCAGCAGAATCTCATCTGCCATCATCAGGCTTCTGTATTGAGTTTGTATGTGGGTCAGAGTCTCACAGCGGTTGGTTTTAAATTTGAGGCTAGCCTATTGTTGTGCCAGGATGTTTCTTTCTACATCCTGATTGGTTGGGAGTCTTGGTCTGTATTTATTGGACTTGGAGTTTGTTTGATTGGTGTTTCTGGTTTCTTCTGTCTGTTTTGTGGCTTTGATTGGCTGGCAACACTCTGCTCCTGCACTGGAGGCTTTCAGTGCAGCTTGGCTTCGTGTGAAAGGACGGCTATTATTTATTAGGAAGCCAGGTTTCATCAGGGTGCATAAGATTTGTAACCTGGTGTCTTATTCTGTCAGCTTCATCTGTATTTAATTTGGTTAGGCTGTATTCTACTGCACATATGATGGATTCTGTGGGGATTTTTTTGGGTGCTATGGCATAATTGAATCCTTTGGTTAGGACATCTGTTTCTGTTTTGGTGAGTTACACCTGTTTGGTGTAACCAGGTTACACACACACACACACACACACACACACACACACACATATATATATATGTTTTTTTTAAGCTTTCGCGGGTACTTACATGTGTGCTGTTCAGCTTACCTCGGGTATTATCCCACGTCATTGTGGTGCTTTTAAAGTTGTAGCAACGTTTCAGCAGAATCTCATCTGCCATCATCAGGCTTCTGTATGGATGTGGGTCTCACAGCTTCTGGTTTCAAATTTGAGGCTGGTCTATTCTGATTGGTTAAGAGTCTTGGTCTGTGTTCACTGGACTTGGAGTTTGATTGATTGGTGTTTCTGGTTTCTTCTGTCTGTTTTGTGGCTTTGATTGGCTGGCAACACTCTGTTCCTGTGTTGGAGGCTTTCAGTGCAGCTTGGCTTCGTGTGAAAGGACGGCTGTTATCCATTAGGAAGCTAGGTTTCACCTGGGTGCCTGGTGTTCAAGGGGTATTTGAGTTGGAGGCATCAGAGGGAGTCTGTTTGTGCTCAGGTGTTTGTCTGTTTTGTGATGTGGAGATCTTTCTATTTGAGAGTGCAGGCTTCCAAATGATTGACAGTCTGCTGGAATCATCTCTTCTATTCATGCTTTCAGGTCTTTTTTCAATCTCTATGGCTTCTCTGATGATTCTGTGGTTGGGGTTTTCTATAGTGGCCAGGGTTTTAGTGCCATTGAAGTTGATGTTGTGACCTGTGGTTTTCATGTGTTGGACTAGTGAGGAGGTGTGTTCCAGCTTTTTTACTGCATTTTTGTGTTCATCTAGGCGGGTACTTATTCTTCTATTGGTCTGTCCAATGTATGTGGCCAGGCATGATGTACAGGGAACTTCGTATATGCCTTGGTTTTCCAGGTCAATTTTGTCTTTGGGGTTTCTAAGGATGGCTGCTATTTTTTTGTCTGTTTTGAAGGCAGTCTTGATGTGATGCCTGTGTAGTATCTTACTGATTTTATCTGTAGTACCTCTTATGTAGGGCAAGACAGCTATTCCATAGGTCTGTTGGTCTTCTAGGTCTTTGTTATGTCTTGGTGTGTTTTTGTGGATCAAGTTGGTGATTTTGTTTTTTTGGAAGCCATTGGCTGTCAATACTTCAGTCAAGGTGCATAGTTCAGTCTTTATATGTGTCTTATCTGCCAGGCGTTTGGTTCTGGTAATTAGTGTTTTTGCCATGGAATTTATCTGTGCTGGGTGGTGGTGGGATTGGGCGTTGAGGTAGCGGTTGGTGTGTGTTTTCTTCTGGTATATGGTGTGTGTTTTCTTCTGGTATATGGCACACTGGGACACACCAGTGGTGTGGAGATAAACACAGACCAAGACTCCAAACCAATCAGGATGAAGAAAAAAACCATTCAGGCACAGCATAGGCTAGCACCAAATTTAAAACAGAAATGGCTGTGAAAGTCTGACTCACAGATGAACACACTATACAGAAGCCTGATGATGGCAGATGAGATTCTGCCAAAACGTTGCTACAACTTTAAAAGCACAACTATAATGACATGGGAAAATACCCGAAGGAAGCTGAAGACCGTACATATAGATACCCACGAAAACTTAAGAAAACAAATATCAGACCTCTACAGGGAGGAAATAAACAGCCAGACCAAAACTTACGAAAAGCTGGAAGTTAAAAGAGCAGGTATACTATGTGACCTCAAATTCCTACGCAGCTGCAGAGACAACAATATAACACCAACTTGCTTCAAATTAACATTTCATCACAGCACAGCAGCTACCAAACATATCCTGAAAACAACTGAAGTGGCTCTACTCAGGAGCAAGCTCCACAGAAAGAGATTCCAACTCTACCAGCAAAACAAAGACCCCCTAACCCGACAACTGGAATTGAACAACAAAATCCATCCTCTACTTTGGGACAAGACAAAACAACTTACAATTTGGAGAGCTGAAACTAAAACCACTTACAAAAATGACAAACTCCTGAAGAAACTAAAGAAATTAGAACATGACAAGAAAGCCCCTACAACTCACAACAACACCTGAAACAATTAGTATAGACATTTCCAAGACAACTCATAAAAACAGAAACAGATGTCCTAACCAAAGGATTCAATTATGCCATAACACCCCAAAAAATCCCCACAGAATCCATCATATGCGGAGTGGAATCCAGCCCTAACTAAATTAAATACAGATGAAGCTGATAGAATAAGACACCAAGTCACTGACATCCTATGCACAAGCAAACCACCCAAAAACAACTTACACAAAGAGGAACTAAAAGCCCTGCAAGCCCCAAGGAACTACAGTAGCATAATCATACTTCCAGCAGATAAAGGTAATGTCACAGTAATAATGGATAGAAAAGACTACGAAACAAAATTGACAGACCTACTCCAAGACTCCACATACAAACCCATAAACACGGACCCAACCACATATCTGGAAAAATTAACCAAGAAGAAAATCATAACCAGCAACATGAGCAAAGAGATCCAACACACGATCATCCCAAGAGAAAAATCTTCCAGATGCCCCAAACTATACGGTCTCCCAAAAATACACAAAGAAGGCATACCTCTCAGACCCATAATCAGCTCCAGAGGAGCACCACTGCAAAACCTAGCCAAATCCCTAGCAAAGCAGCTACAGCCCCATGCTGAAGTAGCAGCTTCACATGTACAAAACTCATACCACTTCTTGGAAATGATCAAAGATCTACATATGGAACAAGATCTGCTTGTAAGTTTTGATGTGGTTTCACTATTCACTCAAGTCCCGATAAAATAAACCCTAGAAATCATCAAAAATAAATACTAACCACCCAAACACCTCATGGAACCAGCAGAACACTGCTTAACCAATACATATTTCATATACAAAGGCCAAAGATACAGGCAAATTGAAGGAGCCCCTATGGGATCACCACTGTCACCCGTGATTGCAAACCTGTTCATGGAAGAATTTGAATCCAGAGCCCTGACTAATGCCACCCACAAACCCAAACTATGGCTAAGATACATCGATGACACATTTGTGATTTGGCCCCATGGAAAAGAAAACCTAAACAATTTCTTAACACACCTAAACAGCACACACCCCAAAATCAAGTTCACCATGGAAACAGAAATAAACAAACAACTACCATTCCTAGATGTATTAATCTATAAAAAAACAGATGGCATATTAGGACACACCATATACCAGAAGAAAACACACACCAACTGCTACCTCAGCACCCAATCCCACCACCACCCAGCACAGATAAACTCCATGGCCAAAACACTAATCGCCAGAACCAAATGCCTGGCAGACACACACATAAAGACTGACCTATGCACCCTGACTAAAGTACTGACAGCCAACGGCTCCCACAAAAGCAAAATCACCGGCTTGATCCACAAAATCACACTGAGACATAATGGAGACCTAGAAGATGAACAGACCTATGAAAAAGCTGTCCTGCCCTGCATAAGAGTTACTACAGACAAAATCAGTAAGATACTACACAGGCATCACATCAAGACTGCCTTCAAAACAGACCAAAAAAAAGCAGCCATCCTTAGAAACCCCAAAGATAATATTGACCTGGAAAACCAAGGCATATATGAAATCCCCTGAGCATCATGCCCTGTCACATAGATCAGGCAGACCAATAGAAGAATAAGTACCCACCTGGATGAACACAAAAATGCAGGAAAAAATCTGGAACACACCTCCTCACTAGTCCAACACATGAAAGCCACAGATCATAACATTGACTTCAATGGCACCAAAACCCTAGCCACTATAGAAAATCCCAGCCACAGAATTATCAGAGAAGCCATAGAGATTGAAAAAAGACCTGAAAGCATGAATAGAAGAGATTACTCCACCAGACTGTCCATTATCTAAAAGCCTGCACTCACAAACAAAAAAATCTCCACACCACAAGCCAAGCAAACACCTGGCACAAACAGACTCCCCCCCCCAATACCTCCAGCTCAAACACACCAGGCACCCAGATGAAACCTAGCTTCCTAATAAATGATAGCCGACCTTTTACCCGAAGCCAAGCCACACTAAAAGCCTCCAATACAGGAACACAATGTTGCCAACCAACCAAAAAACAGTACAAAACAGACAGAAGATATTAGAAACACCAATCAAGCAGAGCAAACTCCAAGACCAATAAACACAGACCAAGACTCCCAACCAATCAGGATGAAGAAAAAACCATTCTAACACAACAGTAGGCTAGCACCAAATGTAAAACAGAAATGGCCGTGAAAGCCTGACTCACAGACGAACACAATACACAAGCCTGATGATGGCAGATGAGATTCTGCCAAAACGTCGCTACAACTTTAAAAGCACAACTATAATGACATGGGAAAATACCCAAACAAAGCTGAATACGATACATATAGATACCCATGAAAACTTAACACACACACACATACACACATATACATAAATATATATGTGTGTGTGTGATGCTTTATTGTGATATTATTTACATCTGTATGATACATATTTATAATATTTATAGCCTCCCTGTACTAATGTTACACTTATTTTATTTTTTCCTGAAGTGTGATTTTTCCCTAGACTACCTGGCTATTGCATGGCTGAGCAGAAACATATTTTCAGGTTTTCTACTCTAAATATATATTTTTGTGAGTATCACTGGTTCTATATTAACAGCTTGAGAAATTTATGCTGTAACTGCTGTTTTTCACAAGTAGTTCACAGTATGATTAATAATAACATTGTGGGGATTTTTTCCCAGTAATGCAGGAAGCCTGTTAGTTTGTTGAACTTGTAGATAAATATTCTCTTTCATATGGGTTAAGTGTGAATCTGGGTCACCAAAACTAAAACTATACTTTCTATGTAAGCCATGCACAAGTATTTGATTTTCTAAATTAATAACAAAAGTGTAGGTTAAAACGGCTAAAACAAGCAAATAAAATTTATAGAGCTTCTAACAATGGAAGATAAAGACTGCAACTAGATCTTAGGTAGTGTGGATGAATTATTATTCAATGATCTTTTCCGAAGAACTCATAAATTTTAAGTTACATTTAAATATACAATATATAGTATTGTATCTGAAAGAAATATTTGAGAACAATTGGAAGATGGAAAATTGCTAAATAAATGGAACATAGGATTCCTCATTTTCTAAGCAATTTTGAAATACTACTTTATACATTCTGGTATTTGTGACTGAGCAGAATCCATAAAGTATGATATTTCATTCTTATTCCAGTGCTTCTAGGAAACACCAAACAAAACAAAAAACATTCAGGCACATTTCTTTTCCCTTCCACTCAGAGTTCTGAACATTCTAGTAACAGCCTTATTTTTCTCAGCTGTTATGACTGATTATGAGCCATCAAGTCAGGGTCAACTCTTAGCAAGCACATGGATACATTTTCTCCAGATTGATCTGTTCCCAACCTGGTCCTTCAGGTCTTCTAATGATATAACCATTACCATTGTAATTGAGCTGTTCTGAGGGTCATCCTCTTTTATCTTGCTTAGCAATTGCTCCTCCATGGAGATAAGTCACCACACAATATGACCAAAGATTGATAATCTGAGCGTACTCATTTGTACCTCAAGTGAGAATTCTGAGCTGTTTTGTTTAGTAATCATTTATTTTTAGGCCTTCCATGGTATTCCTATGAGTCTTCTCTAACGCCAAAAAAGTGTAATACTTTTTCTATCCTGCTCCTTCAAAGTCAAACTTTCACTTTAATAGGTTGTCACAGGAAAAACCATTGACCACATTTCGATCTTTGTAGGTACAGATACATCAGGGCATGTGAATATCTTTTCAAAGGCCTTCATGGCTATTTTCCTCTCTCAAGTATTTCTCAACTAGTGGTTCTTCTACAGTTGACAGTTGATCCTAAAAGGTAGAAGCTATCTATCACCTCTGTTAAATTGAAGCCTGATTTTTATATATGTTATCATTAGTTGGTCTTCTTTATATTTAATTTAGTCCCATTTTTCCCTAAGCTTGCTCCTTGATTTACATTACTAGAGCTCATAGAATTTTGCGTATTACACCACCGGAGTTGTGTCATCAGTATAAAGCAGGTCACTGTTTTTATCCCTCCCATTCTGAAACCATGCTGATTTTCTTCCAATCCAGCCTCCCTTAATATATATTCAGCATACAGGTTGAGTAAGTAAGGGGAAAGTCTACAACCTGATTCCATTCCTTTGTCAACCTGTTTTGCCACATTCTGTCTGGTCTGTGGCCTCCTGACCTGTGCATGGGTTTTGAATGAGGATGAGATGTTACAGGATTTTCTAGAATTTCAGAAGCATCTGATCATACATAACAAATGTGTATCCACGGCATGGCCATGTGCTTTCAGAATAATTAAGACCTTTGACTAAGAATGGAAAGGAATTAGCTATTTTTGTAAAGCACATTCCTTTTTTTCAGTTACACTGACAAAATTAATACTGAACTAAATTCTTGATTTGGCATTTGCAGCTATTGGAAATAAAAAAAAACAACCATTGTGTTGAAAGTAAACTGCTGGAAAAACAGTTGAAGCATTTTTTTAATGGCCACTGGACATAGGTTGAAAATTGTTGTTTATATTCTTCATGTCCTGAGTACTGTCCAGAATGACTTTAAGGGTTCCTATATGTCAGTGTTTCTCAACCTCAGCAACTTTAAGATGTGTGGTCTGCAATTCTCAAAATATCCCAGCATGTCTGGCTGGGGAATTCGTGGAGTTCAAGGCCACAACTTAAAGTTGCTGAAGTTGAGAAATATGGCTTTAGCAATCTGGCACCTTGAAAAGGTATGGACTTCAAATTCCAGGATTCTCCACCACCAAGCAACCAGCAAGCTGGCTAGAAAATTCTGGGAGCTGAAGTCCACACATCTTAAAACAGCTGGGATGTGATATAAGTCTTACCTAACCCACTTAGCTGATCTTTCTTCCTGCATCTATGGCTGGAGGGAGAATTGGGGGGGGGGGGGGGGGAGAGAAGATTGCAGTTTAACTTTTCTCAAAACTAATTAATATAAAAAGGTTTTGTGAACATAATGCAGCATAGTGCACTTTAGGCCAAATCTGACTTTTGGAAAATGGATTTGATAGATTTGAATTGTCCTGATGAAAACACTTAAAACAAGTTTATCCAATATTTTGCACAAACTTCTGTTATTTCTGGAAGTGATTCAAAATGGCTTCCAAATGGTCAGTAGAATTTTCCACAAATATTTCTGAGATTTCAGAAGCCAAAATCTCTGTATTTATAGGCACTAGTGTAATATATTCGGCAATATAGTCAAGCCTGAAATGTTTATCATTGGTTTCTTCTAGAGTAAAAGTACGGGGCATTATATACGAGATGGTTAAAAAAAAATTCAAAACACAGCTGTCAGTTTTAATTTCCTATGTTATAAATTAAGCATAAAGAAACAGCCACTAAGGATTTAATCTCATTTACTAAATTTAAATAATTTGAGTTTAAACCCTCTCTGAAAGATCCTTCTAACAGATATTCTTTTGCAGCATTTTGAAACATTTTGAGAGTTTTGTGGGATGTCTATGGAGATAGATTCTCAGTCATCCAGGTCACAGTTGTCCTTTAAAAAAAGAAAAAAACACCTTTGGGAGCTTTGTGGGAATTTCCGAAGATAAAATACTATCACCAGCAAAAAAAGGAACCCCTGTTATAACACATCAAGCATCTGAACAAAAGCCTCTTCTCAATCATCTAAAAAACAGAAATTATATAGAGAAACGGAGCTATTTTTCATCCAAATGAAACAGAAGCAAGATTTACTGAACCTCGGAAATGTTTTCAAAGATAATTTCTTGTGGAGATGCAGATAGGGCATACTTAACAACCATTCTTTCAGTGACTGTTCGAAGTCTGAATGAGATGCTGAATATTTCCTAGTGTGATTTGATTGCTTATAGCAATAGCAATAAATATACCGCTTTATAGTGCTTTACAGCCCTCTCAAAGTGGTTTACAGAGTCAGCCTCTTGCCCCCAACAATTTGGGCCCTCATTTTACCTTCCTTGGAAGGATGGAAGGCTGAGTCAGCCTTGAGCCTGGTGGGATTCAATCTGCCAAATTGCAGTAGGAGTAGCTTGCAGTACTGCACTCCAACCACTGCTCCACTGAGGCTCTATTTTAGGTACCCTATGACTATTATTGAGTCTTGTGATTCTTGACGAATATATCTTTTATTTTACGTATACTGAGAGCATTTGCACCAAGAAAAATTCCTTATGTGTCCAATCACACTTGGCCAATAAAGAATTCTATTCTGTTCTGTTCTATTCTGTTCTATTCTGTAACAATGAATGTTAGCTATGACAGGTCCCCAAAGTTATGGCTCTCGAAGTGCCCCTATATGGTCACATTATCAAAATTTTGCTGCTTGGTAACCTGCTTGCACTAAAGAACACAGGGGTGCTTCAACTCCTCTCTCATCTATCCCCCTCTCTCTGCCTTTCTGGCTGCGCTTGCTTTACTTGCCCTGCCAGTCCTACCATCCTCAGCTGACTTTCCATAGTCTTCTTTTCCCAGTATGACAGTAAGCGCTTTGGACAACCTGCAGTCCAACTGGAAATGGCTTGGATTGAGGTGAGTCCTCACATAATGATCGGTGGGATTCAGTTAACAACTGAAATGGAAATTGTCAGAACTGCTGTTGTTAAGTAATACAGTCATGTGATATTGCAATTTACAATTGCATTGCTTAACAATGGAATTTCTCATCTAAATTACTGTTCGATATGCTCAATTGTTGAATAGGTTTCTGCAAAGAGAAGTGTAATGTAAATATAATTTACATCAGTTTTGAACTATAAAATAGTTGGCATCATACTTTAAGAAGTTAAAAGAAATCAGAATAACTGAACTAAGTGTCAAGAGTCAGTGATTATCATTGGAGGAAATTTTCATAAACTGCTGGGATACTGCGAAGCTGAACTGTCTAATAGGTCCCTTCCCACCACTGCAATGGACTCCTTGAAACCCCATTAGGTAGCAATTTATCTATGACCAGGGACCACATACTGTTCCTGCTGTAACCAATCAAAACAAAAGTTAAATAACAGCCTGCTGAGACCAATATAATATGTTACAGACCACTGTTGCTATAAGCTGTTCTGGACATGGTGGGTTTTGCATGTAGAAGTTACCTCAATAGGTAATAGTACCTTATCTCTGGTGGACCTCAACATTAACCTTGTCACCTCAAATAAGGCAGAGTTAATTTTTTCTCAATTACTTTTTCAAGAGCCGTATGAAAGACTGCTGAACTAGTTAGCTGCTTAGAAAATGCAACTACTCTTATTCCCTAGGGAGTCTTGATCGATGTTTGTGTTGGGAGAAATTTGGTGAAGAATTGTAATATCTCTATTTGCTCCTTTCACCCAACTAAGACTACGTAGTCTACGTAGAACATGCCAAATTAATTCTATTATCCAAGATCAAATCATCAGAGTTTATGCTTTTCTCATTTTCATCAGTTATACAAAGATACCACCACAACTTTAAAACTTCTTAATAAAGTCATAAATTTGAGGCAGCAACATTTGGAATAACTTACTAAGTATCTCTCTTCTTGCCTCATATTTGGAGTACGGATCATGTGGTTCTGCTCCCCTCTCCAGTCTCCAAAACGGCGAAAAAAATAGTTAGATAAAAATCGATTGATAGGATCTCTAATAATATTGATGTACACTGGTTGGTCTCCTCCAAATCTGGCAAACAAAAATAAAGAAAAATCAGAAAACTGCAAACATAACTTTTTAAAATTCAAAAGGTGTCAGAAGAGAACATATATGAGTAGAAAATAGAAGTAAAGTAACCATTGGCAAGAGATAAAATGTTTTTAAGTTTTAAGGATATTTTAAGGGTATAAGTAGCAGATGGGGAAGCAGAATAAAATATGAAATAAATTATAAATTGTGGCACACCTCCCATGAGCTTCAAGAGAACAGAATTTAGTTCATTTAGCAATGAGCTCAAGAATTCTCAACATCTTCCAGAACATACATCACTTCATCATGACAAATGGAGATTGTATTATAGGCACTTGCATTATAGGCATTTCCACCTTTCTTCGATTTATGTTTGTATAACTAAGGCAATTGCTTCAGCTAAGAAGTATATACTATGCCCCTTCTTCCCTAAATGCCAATATTTCAATTAAAAAATAAGCCGCTGGAGGAAGTTAACACTCACAATCCAACACTGTAATATTTTTCAAAACTAAAAAAAAAAGCCCATGTCATATCCAATTAAACTGATCCTGATGTTTCACTTGGTAGTTTACCTATGTGTAGCCCCAAATATAAGGAAAAAGACAGAAAACATTATTCCCAGGATTATATTTGAAGGATTTGAGCTGCAAAATTCTGGACAACCAGTTGATGATAGCAAAAAATAAGGAATGGTTCCTATTTTTTAAAAAATGGTTTTGAAAATCTCTGCTGTCTACCATCTTGTGGTCACTTTGAGTTTTGCAGCCATGTTTTGGCATTCCTATTAAATAATTCTGGTCTGACCTGGTGTTTAGAAAGGCAGCCATCATTTTCATTCCTTACAACCAGAGGTGGGATTCAAATTTCTTAACAACCGGTTCTGTGGGCATGGCCTAATTTGTGGGTGTGGTTTGGTAGTCTTGTGACTGGCTGGGTGTGGCTTGCTGACTGGCATGGCTAGGTGGTCATATGACTGGGGTGGGTGTAGTTAGCTGGTCATGTTACTGGCAAACCAAATATAAGAGGTCCTCGTTTAACGGCCAATTGCTCAGCAAGTGTTCTAATTTATGACTGACCTCCCCAGATCTACTTGACCTGTTTTTGGTGTTTTGACAAACACACACACACACACGCATGCACACACACACACTTATGACCAGTTACAACATCCCACACAGTCTTGTGACCAAGGTTTTCTATTTTTTGCCAGTTTCCAACAAATCCTTCTGGTTTCTGGTTGAAAATGCCCAGTGGGGAAAATGGACTTGTTTAACTTTCTTTCTTTCTTTCTTTCTTTCTTTCTTTCTTTCTTTCTTTCTTTCT
>BLBF01000063.1:7380680-7397770 GCA_015471245.1 Laticauda colubrina
GTGTGTGTGTGTGAGAGAGAGAGAGAGAGAGAGAGAGAGAGAGAGAGAGAGAGAGAGAGAGAGAGAGAGAGAGAGAGAGAGAGAGAGAGAGAGAGAGAGAGAGAGAGAGATAGGAAGAGAGAGAGAGAGATAAAACTCTGTGCTATTATTTTTAATTGTTCCATTATTTATGTGTTAATATTTTACACTGTCCCTACACCTAGAGTGATTTTTCTGCCTTTCTTTTGCCCATATTTTTCAAGGTTTGCATGCATTCAGTGTCAATAGTCCAGAGCATAAAAAACACATGTATTTAATAAGAGTTGAAAGGGACCTTGGAGGCCTTCTATTCCAACCCCCAGCTAAGGCAAGAAAACTGAGGATGCCAAACTCTGAATAGAAATCCAGGGAAAGGTGTCAGAATAATACTTGGAAGGGACCTTGTGGTGAACCCTATACCATTTCAGAGAAATGGCTGTCCAGTCTTTTCTGAAAAACTTCCAGTGATTGAGCACCCAGAACTACTGGAGACAGGCAGTTCCACTGGTTAATTGTTCTCATTGTCAGGAAGTTTCTCCTTAGTTTTAGGTTGCTTCTCTCTGTTCAGTTTCCATCCATTGCTTCTTGTTTGCATTCTGCTTCTTTGGAAAATACATTGTCCCCCTTTCTTTGTGGCAGCCCCTTAAAAGCCTGTTACCTATATCACACTCTTGAGTAAAGCATGTGAGCCATTTCCTCCTTTCAGTGGTCCATGAAAGTACATCTATAGTTTGCAGATAATAAAGTTAAAAAAGGTGAACAACATTTTTATAGAACTATCGATAAGTTGAAGCTGGGTGACAAGGAATGGCTGGGAGGTGAGGCACCCCTTGATGTGAGTGACATTGAGTTGGCCATGCCCACCCAGTCACATGACCACCAAGCCATGCCCACCCAGTCACATGACCACTAAGCCACACCCACCAAATAAGCCATGCCCACAAAACCGGTTGTGAAAAAATTTGAATTCCACCACTGCCATTAACAATATATACTTTATAGTAGCGTAAACAAAATTAAACAGATTAAATTCAAATGTATTTATTGCTAAATATACTTTATATTATATCCAAGCTGGAACAGTGCCAAAGGTGCTTTTTTCAAAAGGCAACTGGATTTTGTTAGTTTTTTTTTTCTTTGAAAATGTTTCACTTCTCATCCAAGAAACATCTTCATTTCTGAACTGAAGAAACTCTTTGGATGAGAAGTGAAATGTTTTCAAAGGAAAAACACAAGAAAGTTCAGCTGCCTTTTGAAAAAAAGCACCTTTGGGACATGACCTGTATAGTTGAGAATCTCCATAGACAAGCAGGAACAAGAACATATGTTCCGTCCGGAAAAATACGAAGTAGACCGGGTTCCAACAACAAGTCTTTATTATATACAGCAGTAGAAAAATGGAACGTTGGCTCAAGCCGCGGCAGCCTTTTTATAGGGATTTGCCTGCCGGCTTGTAGCCAATGACAGGTATTTAGTTTTGCCGCCTTTTGAGCGGTTTTTTGGATTGGTTCCAATTGAACCAATCCCCATTCAGGTTTTTTAGCCAATCAGAATCCTGTGTTAGGAGTCTACTATTCTATATACAGAACACCCCTCCCCTCTTGGTTTAGTCCTACATGGTGACGTAGTCGCGCAGGTAGGTGGGGCTTCTTTTGACTCGACTGGACTTGCGCGGTTCATTCCTGCTGAAGAATTCGACCAGTTTGGATGGGGTTGCTGTCTCTCCGGTCCTTCTCCATGGAACTGCCTGGAAGGGTGAGTCAGCCATTTTACTGCCGCCTGAGTTTCTTAGGCCGGCGGTTTTGCCGCTCCCTCCTGGTTTCTCCGGGCAGGTCGAGCTGGCCTGGCTGGCCCCTTCGAGTGGACTTTTCTCGCAACTTTCTTCTAACTGTAAGTCTCTTTTTTGCTCTTTTTGTTTGTTATCGTATTCTGTGTTTAATTTAAATGGTTCTTTATTATTTTCTTGTATTTCCCCCCCTCCCTGGTTTGATTTTCGTCATTTTTTAATATTTGTGGTTGTTTGTTTGTACTTCTTTCTATGTTTCGGGACCGAAGCTGGTCTATGTGCCGCTTCCATTCCCTGCCGTCGTCTATGGTTAGTCGGTAGGACCGGGGGCCTGTAATTTGTGTTATTGTACCTGGAAGCCATAATGGGTCCCCGGTAAAATTTCTTGCAATAGACTAGGTTGCCGATTTCAAATGTCCTGAAACGGGTGGAGGAGTCGGGGGGGGGGGTTTCTGGCGTATAGTTTGGGTGCAATCTGTCTAGATGCAACCTCAGTTTTCTCCCCATTAGTAATTCAGCCGGGCTTTTTTTTGTTATCGTACCCGGTGTAATATGCTGGAGGACATCCCCAATGTCCATTTTTTCTAACCCTTCTTTGGTAAACCTGACCATTCTCTCTGCTCTACTGTTTGCAGCTGGGTGGGCCGGCGTGGTCAGGGCATGTCTAATACCTAGGGAGGCTAGGTATTGTTCGAATTGGATACTTGTTAATTGTGGCCCGTTGTCAGACACTAGGACGTTCGGCAGGCCATGGGTTGCAAAAAGTTTGCTAAGTTGTTTAATAACGGTTTCTGTTGTCGTAGATGCATACTCGAATTGGCTGGAGGTTAAAATTATGCCATCTACGACAATTAGGAAAGTATGCCCCTTAGTGGGACCCGCAAAGTCAATGTGAATTCGTGACCAGGGGCCTCGTGGGGTTTCCCAGTCCCTAATGAGTGCTTTTGGTGGGGAAGGTCTGGTTCTTTGGCATTTGTTGCAAGAATTTACCCAGTATTCGATGTCCCTGTCTATACCCGGCCACCAGACATAGCTTCTAGCAAGGCTTTTCATTATAACAATTACAGGGTGGCCTTCGTGAAGCATACCCAGTACGTTAGTTTGTAATTTGGAGGGAATAATTACCCGATCACCCCACAACAAACAACCCTTTTGAACTGAGAGTTCGGTTTGTCTGGTCTGGAAAGGTTTAAAGTTCTCAGTTTTTTGATTTTCCGGCCAGCCTTTACCTACCCAGTTCAGTACATGGGCAGTGAATGGGTCTTTTGCAGTGGCTCTGGCGACATCATTTGCAGATATGGTAGATCGGGGCATGTTTCTATCTGCAAGGTGTTCATCGTCGGGTCTTCCTCTATATTCGGTAATGGTGCTCTGCTCAACGCGTGGGAAATTTGTTTCCTGGGGTGATGTGTCAGAGTATACAAGTAGGCTGCTAGGAATTCTGACCATCTAGTCATTCATGGGGGCAAAATGTTCGGTGTTGGCTTGTTTCCCGCCAAAATTCCCAGTAACTTATGGTCCGTTACAATCAAAAATGTTCTTCCAAATAGATATTCGTGGAAGCGTTTCACTCCGGCGACGATTGCCAGGGCCTCTCTGTCCAATTGGCTATAATTACGCTCGGTTTTAGACAGAGTCTTTGAATAGTATGCGATGGGTGCCTCTCTCCCATCTGGCAATTGGTGGCTCAGGATGGCACCGACTCCAAACGGTGAGGCGTCGCAGGTCACCGTCAATGGAAGTGTTTTACTAAACTGGATAAGAACAGTGTTTGATGTTAATAAGTTTTTTATTTTATTTTCTCTATAACCCCAAGTCCAAATTGTTTTTTTATCCAGTAATCGGTGTAATGGTTCCGCTATTGTCGCTTTGTGGGGTAGGAACACGTTATAAAAATGTATTAGTCCCAAAAAAGTTCAGTTTTGTTCCTTGGTTCTGGTGCGTCTTTAATAGCTTTGACTCTTTTGTCAGTAGGGTGTATACCCTCTCTGTCTATTAAGTAGCCCAGGAATTCGACGCGATCAGTCATTAAACAGCATTTTTCTTTTTTTACTTTTAGGCCAGATTCTCTGAATTTAGTTAGTACGTCTTTTAGTCTTTTTTTTAGTTGGGTCGCATCTTTGGCCGAAATTAGGACATCGTCGAAATATGGTACGGCCCCTTTTATACCATTTAATAGGCATTCCATGAGGCTCTGGAAAACACCTGGGGCTACACTCACTCCAAATTGGAGTCTGTTGCACTTGAATGCCCCTTTGTGGGTCACTATAGTTTGTGCTTCAGCCGTTAATGGGTCTACTGGGAGCTGTTGGTAAGCTTGAGCTAGATCTAGTTTAGCGAAAACTTTTCCTCCCCCAAGGGAATGTAATAAGTGTTGTACGACTGGCACCGGGTATGCGCTTTGTTGCAATGCGTGGTTCAGGGTAGCCTTGTAGTCACCACAAATTTGAACCGACCCGTCTGGTTTAATTGGTGTTACGATCGGCGTTTCCCACTTAGCATGGTCCACAGGTTCTAAAACCCCTTGGTCTATTAATTTATTTAGTTGTTCCTCTATTTTTGCTTTCAGAGCAAAAGGAACTCGTCTGGCCTTTAGTCTTCTAGGGGCTACCTGGGGGTCTAGACTAAAGGAAATTGGGGTCCCCCGATACCTGCCTAGGGAGCCGTCGAAAACGTCCTGGAACTCTTGGATCAGGCTTTCTTCCCAGTCGGTTGTGGCCACCCGGTCTACTCCGGTCATCCCGATGCCCAATGGTGCGAACTATTCGATGCCCAGAAGGCTTGGTCAGTCTCGGTCGACTATTGTCAATGGTAGTACTTCGACATGTTGTTTGTAGGCGACTCGGAAATGTCCTAGGCCTTCCACAGGAATTCGGTTTCCTTGGTAGTCCTTGAGGGTTAATTTTTGTCTCTGGAGTTCTTTGAGTTTGATATCTGGGACCAGTTGTTTGATGGTGTCCCATGATACCATTGATAGGAAAGACCCAGAGTCTACCTCCATTTTGCAGGGGCTGCCTTCTATTTTTACGATTATTTTTACTTTCTTCCTGCTTTCCGTCTGAGCGCTTCCCATAGTGAAAGTCTGATGTGCTTTCTCTCGGTTAGTGGCTCGCTTGTTCCGCTGCCACTTTCTCCCAATTTGTTTTGGCTCAGTTTGTGCGGGGGAGTTGCTGCGTCTGTTTGGGCTGTAATTTTTTTTGTTCCTGCAGACTTTCTCGATATGCCCTCTTTTCTTGCAAGCCCTGCAAATGCCATCGATAAATCTGCAATCGGCCCGAGGATGGTTCCCTCCGCAGCCGGCGCATTCCCGCCAATTCTTTTTTTCGCACCCTTTCTTGTTGCGTATAGGTGGTGGACTTCGTCGTCTTCCTCCCCGGATTCTGACGTCTCGTCAATATCCTCGTGGTGAGTGGTGGTGGGAAATTGTTTCTTCACTCTGTCCAGGCTCGTTTCGTCGTTGTTCGTGTTCATCTGTTTCATTTTGACCACCGATTTTTTCGCGGCTTCAGCGGCTGTGGTTTCAGCGATGGCTTCAGCGATGGCTTCAGCTACGGTTATGTTTGGTTTATTTAGCAGTTTGCTCTGTATATTAGAGTCTCTTAAACCCAGTATTACTCGATCCCGCATCGCCTCATCTAAATTTAGAAATTCGCACGCTCCCCCTATTTGTCGGAGGGCTGCCACAAAGTCAGCGATGGTCTCGCCTTCTTTCTGGTCTCTTCAGTAGAACTCGTGCCGCTTTATTAGGTTTGATACCACCGGTGCGTAGTGAGCCTTTAGTATTCTTTGGAGCTCTGGCCAAGTCAATTGCTTCACATCTCGGGGCTTCGCCAAAGCCTTGGCCATCTTGAAGATTGTGGGCCCGCAGTGTGTCAAGAAAACAGCTCTCTTACGCTTTGTCTGAGATCTCTTCCATCTCGTTACTTTCCAAATACATCTGGAAACGGTCTACGTAGGATTCCCAATCCTCTTCATTGGGATTGAAGGGTGCGGGCGGCGCGTTATTTCTTGCCATAGTTCTTTGTCTAGTTTTATTTGTCGCCGCGTGCTCAGTCTCACGTTTAGGACGATCCCATCCTCGTCGCCAGTGTTCTGTCCGGAAAAACGCGAGGTAGACCGGGTTCCAACAACAAAGTCTTTATTATATACAGCAGTGGAAAAACGGAACGTTGGCTCAAGCCGCAGCAGCCTTTTTATAGGGATTTGCCTGCCGGCTTGTAGCCAATGACAGGTATTTAGTTTTGCCGCCTTTTGAGCGGTTTCTTGGATTGGTTCCTATTGAACCAATCCCCATTCAGATTTTTTAGCCAATCAGAATCCTGTGTTAGGAGTCTACTATTCGATATACTTAACAACATAGAATTGCACTTAGGTTCAGTGCTCCTTGATGGGGCTGCTTGTTTATCTTTACATTTAAATTCAATTAAACAGGTTAATCTTTACTATTTACCACAGAAATGCTTTGGTGCTTTTGTAAAACCTGCAAGGCCCCAGAATAATGTTTATTTGAACCCACTTCCTTATCACTTTATCTTACACCAATGTACTTTTTTAATGTCCCCTTGGTCAGTAGTCCAACAAAGTATGTGGAAAAGCTAAAATACTGGGAGGGGGGAACCAAAAAACTCAAATAAGCACAGAGAAGAGGGAATCAACCTATTCCCCAAAGTTTCTATCCATTGCTTCTTGAACCTGAAGGCAGTTCAAGAAGCAATGGATGGAAACTAATCAAAGAAAGATCCAACTTAGAAGTAAAGAGAAATTTCCTAATAGTTTGAAAAATTAATCAGTGGAACAACTTGCCTCCTGAAGTTGTGAATGTTCCAACACTGGAGGTTTTTAAGAAGAGATTGGACAACACTTTTCTGAAATGGTATAAGGTTTCTTGCTTGAGCTGAGGTTGGCCTAGAAGGTCCTTTCCAATTCTTGTTATTCTCTTGAGATTCTAAATTAAATATTATGCTTTTCTGCTTTGAATGTGAAGTGATGGTTGCAAATATTGAAGCAAACCATAGATGAGACTAGGGCAAATGACCCCACAGTTATGTCTCTCCATCCTCTAAAATTTCTGTCTCTCAATTCTCCCAGCCAGCCACTTGAGGTCAAGTAGTTCATTAAGAGCCAAAATTACACTGCACTGAGCACACTGCCTTGACAACCGTCCAGTCTTGGCTTCTTCACCCACTTCTAAACTTGTACAGATGTTAATTGACCTCTTTAAGCTTTCCCTAAAGACTTTACCATTGCAACAAAATGCTTCATCAGATGAAACTCCCTTGTACTCAAGGATGCAGATTTCCTCCCAAGTTTGCCTATTTTTATATTTCTGGCTAACTCACCCGAATCAATTGAACTATAAGGGTAGGGAAGGCTCCCATTTTAAAATAAAAATACACAAATATGTATCTGTATATATAACAGATATTTAAACCTACTCTATTTGTAAGAAATAAATGATTGTCCAAGAAGCTTCTTCAGTTCTGAAGTAAAAAAAAAAATTCCTCTTCATTTGTAATAAAGCTATTGCAAAATCACTGGCCTGAGATTCAGTTGGGGGGCCTTAAAGGGATTTTGAAGATAATTAACCATTTAAGATTTATGGGCCAACAAGGTTCAACAAGAACCGAATCTCAGGCCAGTGATTTTTATAACAGCTTTATTACAAATGAAGAGGAACATTTTCTTTCTTCAGAGCTGAAGAAGCTTCTTGGATGAGAAGCGAAATGTCTTCAAAGAAAAACCAAAAAATCCAGTTGCTTCTTGAAAAAGCACTTTGGGGACAACCAGGGATGACTGAGAATCTCCATAGAAATAAATGATTATTTTTATTCAAGAGTGTGGGTGAATGAACAGTAATTAAGAAGAGGACCTGAGCCATTTGAGCCATCTGGCAAGGAAAACCCAGCTTACTTTTAAGTTTCAAAAGTGAATTTGAATGCTCTTAATCTTACATGGAAAAAGACCCGAACACACCTAGACCTACATATACATACATACATACATACATACATACATACATACATACATATGCAGTTCAGCTTCCTTCGGGTATTATCCCACGTCATTGTGGTGCTTTTAAAGTTGTAGCAACGTTTCAGCAGAATCTCATCTGCCATCATCAGGATATACATATATTAATAATATATAATAATAATAATATATAATATAGTATATTATATATTATATATACATACATAATACAGAAGTATTGAGTTCGTATGTGGGTCAGGCTATCACATACGAACTCAATACAGAAGCCTGATGATGGCAGAGGAGATTCTGCTGAAATGTTGCTACAACTTTAAAAGCACCACAATGACGTGGGATAATACCCGTAGGAAGCTGAACTGCATTCATGTAAGTACCCGCGAAAACTTAAAAAAACAAATAAATATATACATACATACATATGCATACATACATACATACATATATATATTTCATACTACACAGACATATAATCAAAACCTATGAAATCAGCAGAGAGAAAATAAAAGACAATGATTCATAAAATAAAATATAACTAAATATAAGATATTTATAATATCTCTAATATAAGTTATAATTAAATAGAAAAATGAGCAAGGTAAAACCAATTAAAGAAAATGGATCTCTTCTCATCAAGCAAGGAAATTAAAAATTCTGTATAGTTTACTCAGCTTCTAGAAGCAATATTTCTTGAACTGAATTAATTTGTTCTTTATTTATTAAAACATTCTTGTCATGACATTCAGTATATGGGTCTCCAAAATTTTTAAAATGCCAAAATTTACAGGTTAATGGTCAAACTGGTTGCTTTGAATAACCAGGTTTTAGCACAAATAAAGTATTCTGAAATCAGAAAGGTGCACATTTCTTGGTTTCTACCAAATTCCAAAATCCCTTACTACTTTTTTATTAGTGGCAAGAAAACTAAGATCCATCTTCCTTTATTATGTTTGCCTTGATAAGAATTTACACACACACCCCCTTCTATTTTATGAATTGTGCTTTATTTTCTTTCTGTTGATCTGTGTAGTTATCTAGAATTGAGATAGTCTAAATAGAGTTTTCACTTGATTCTTGCATTGTTATAACTGAGAAAAAGAGTAGAAAGTGAGACCAATAGTGGAAATATAGCAATATGTTATTCTTACTATTTAGAACACATGTAAGATTTTCAATGATTGTTCTTTTCTTTATGATATTTTTCTATTGGCACAAACTCTGAGCACTAGAGCAGAAATGACTAATTGTGTTAGTTAAGATTGAGAAGCCAAATTTGTCCTGTTTTTATTGCAATGATGTCACAGCAGTTGACATCTGAAGCAGAAGAAAATAAATGTTCTCTTTTTGAATTAACAAGTTTGTTAAGACAGACAAATAATACATTTATTCAAAATGTTTCTCAGTGTACATATCAACCCTTCAAAAATAAAACAGAAACAGTAATGTTTATAGATAAATATTAAGGCTGGCAAAAAGCACAATTGATTTAACTGCAAACTATTTTTAAATTTGTTGATTACTGCTGACCATTTTATGAAAGTAATATTATGCACACGTTTTTATATTGCATTCTCTCTTAATAAAGATCTCCAGTATCATAAAGCAAAATAAAAAAAATAATAGAATTAAATAACATAGAATAATATAGAATTAATATAATGCGATTCAGATGGACTAAAATTGCAATCAGCATCAATCAGGAGAGCCAACAAACAAGAAAGAGCAGAGCTCAAATCAAAAACTATTAAAAGTAAAGAAAAATGCAAACACTTTGTCTATCCACCTTAAAGAAATCATAAATACCAACTAGTTCGGTTAATTTTGAAAGGAGATACCAAAGGTGGGGAAAGTAATTAAGCTTAATTCTTAACTTCCCTTCTCTTATGGGAAATCTCTATCCTTCCATACCCCCTGTTCTTGATATATTCTGTAAAATAAAGATAGAATGGGAAAGGATTATGGCAACTTCAAAGCCAATTTTCACAATTGTTTGTAAGTTTTCAGATAACTTTGTTAGTGTAAAAACTCCCAACTCCAATTTTATACCCAAGTATTTTGCTGGAACAATTGTTTGTGCTATACCTTTCTGATGGGAAAGAAATAATGCCATCACTGACCATAATTTATCATTTATAAGCTGCAGTGGCAGAAAAATGGAATAGCAGAACAGAATCTGATTGAATGTAACATAATGTACAAAGCATCTCACCTTACGAGGAGCTGGCCCGTGATCATCTAAGTAAGTGGAATTTCCTAGAAACAAAGAAAAAAGAAAGAGAACATTAAAGACCTTAATGTAATTTTTTTTAAAAAAAACTGCAAATATTTATGTATTTATCTGCATCAACTTTCTATACCACCCATCATACTTTTTAAAAAAGTATTAATTATGAAAGAATTAGAAGGAAGTCTAACTCTTTTTCAAGCATTAATGAGCCGTAGTAGCACAGTGGTTAGAATGCAGTATTTGCAGGCTATTTAGCTCACTGCAGTTCAATCCTGACCAGCTCAAGGTGGACTCAGCGTTCCATCCTTCCGAGGTCAGTAAAATGAAGACCCAGATTGTTTTGGAGGCAATAGATTGACACTTTAAACTGCTTAGAGAGGGCTGTAAAGCACTGTGAAGCGGTATATAAGTCTAAGCGCTATTGCTATTAAAGTAATCACGTCCTTTAGAAAGCAGTTATGGCTGATTCAAAGGCTTTTCATGGTTTTCTGTGCAGGCATGGACAATCATCAAGAACATTCCTACAAGAACAATTTGCCTTGGAATCCCTGTACACACAAAAGTGCAGACAGATGAGGAAAACCATCATGACTTTAACACTTGAAGGAAAGTTTCATTGCTCCCCACTAATGAAACACTCTTTTGAATTGTTTTCATAAGCCTAAGATTGGCAAGTTGTGATCAAATCTTTAGACTGCTTAAAAGTCAACTGGTGGTTGGAAAATGCTCTCTTTTTTTGCAAGTTCCTAGGAGAGAGCGGGCATATTTCAACTTTAAAATGTTCTGAGTTCGTGTCTTGTTTTGAGATGGGCCAGTCCAATTTTACCTGAAGCATTCTCCTCTCCAGAAGTTCAGAATTCCTCCAGTGAGATTCAAACATTATTGGAACATTTTTGATATGGTCAGAATGGTCAATTTTGTGCTAAAGAAAACTAAGAAAAAATCAGAATAGCTCTCCTGCTTTTTATTTGCATTTTATATTTCCAGTGAATATTTTACTTCAAGCATTAGGGTAGAAAAGATTTTGATAGTTAAGATTGTGCTCTATACTGCAGTGCCATTTTAAAAGCTTTTCGGTTGATTAAATCATTGCTATTTAATTCATTCTACATGGTTTTTACATTTCCATTTTTTCATAGACCATTACTTTTTTCAGAGTAATGATTTGAAAGTAACAGCACTTTATTCTGTTCCATATTTCACAGGGAGTTCTGTTGTGACTAATATTTTTAGAATTTCAATTATTTAGGCAAGTCAATAACTCTTCTCAGAGAGAGGAAAAATCTAAACCCTTGGATCCCAATATTCCAAAACTGCAGGTAGGCTAAATGGATTGAATTTAAAAAGTTTGCTTAATGTATATGTAACACAAAGTTATATATACATTAAAGTTTGTAAATAATAGAAACTGTTGTATAATTTAGATGTTGTTTATAATATAACTGTTAACGCTATTATAAATTCTGTTTTTACAAAGATATAAATCAAAGCAGGCAGGAATGATCACAATATTTTAAATAGGGTCATTTTTTATCATTGTAACTCAAATAACATTCTCAATCACACACACACATACATGCACTGTCCAGCACAACAACCTTAGAAGGCAATCATAATAGAATACATCACAATTAAGAAATGCTTATAATTAGATGTGTTTTGAAAAGAAAGGGCGTTGGTACTTACCTGACACACCTATTCTCTTTGAGCTGTGAAGAGCATCCAGTATTGGGAGGTGCTTCAGTCTCTGCATGTCTAGGCTGGGCTTAATTTGTGGAACGCTCCTCCTCCTCCACGGGACTCCTCCCCAGTGTTCCCCAGTTTTGCCGAAGACGAGAGAAATAAACACCCTCGTCCTCAATGCCCTAACAAATTTGTTGGCCGAAACAGGACCCCACCAAATGGAAAAAGGGTAGGGCTGGATGCTCTTCACAGCTCAAAGAGAACAGGCATGTCAGGTAAGTACCAACAACCTTTCTCCCATGAGCTGTTCAGAGCATCCAGTAGTGGGACATACCAAAGCTTGCCCTGTCCTATGGGAGGGACTCCGTCTGGCCTGGAAACCCGTCCTGGTCCCTGTGGATCCATTGCAGAACTCTTCTGCTAAAGGAGGCCTCAGCGGATGCAAACACATCTATTTTATAATGCCAAATGAATGACGATGGAGAGGCCCAGGTTGCGGCTTGACAAATTTCAGTTATTGGTGCCTGTGTGGCCCATGCTGACGATGTTGCAGCGCTCCTTGTTGAATGAGCTGTTATGCCCCTGGGCACCTGCAGTGATTGAGTCTGATACTTTTTCGCTATCGCGGCCCATATCCAATGGCCTATTGTAGAAGATGAGACCTTGCATCCCTGAGTGTTGGACTGAAATGACACAAATGAGACTTCAGTTTTTCTGAAAGTTAATATATATTCACAATGCTCGCCTCACATCAAGCCTATGCCATTGTAGTTCCAACCCTTGGGATGGTCTGGGACAAAAATTAGGAAGTATCAGCTCTTGTCCCTATGAAAAACCAAATTAATTTTGGGAATAAACGTAGGATCAGGACGAAGGACCACCTGGTCAGAATGGAAAATACAAAGATCTTGTCTGATAGACAAAGCTGCAAGTTCCTAAATATGACGAGCAGAAGTGATCGCTACAAGGAAAACTACTTTATACGTCAGAAATTGGAGACTTCAATAGCTGAAGTCTCCAAATTGGAATCTTCAAATTGGAGATTTCAAGGGTTCAAAAGGGCCCTTAGTGAGTGTGACGAGAACCCTGTTCAGGTCCCAAGTGGGATAATGGTGTACCGCTGGAGGGCGTAAATTTGTGGCTCCTTGAAGGAAACTCCGTATGCGTGGATGATGGGAAAGAAATAGTAGACCTTCATAAGTGAGAACTGACGCCAAGGCCACCACCTGTCTTTTCAACATATTAGGTGATAATCCCTTGTCAAGTCCTCTTGCAAGAACTCTAGGATTTGAGCCACAGATGGAGAGATGGGATCGATTCGAGACTTGGTACACCATTTGCAGAAACTGGACCATGTGGCATCGTAAATGCGAGTTGTTGAGGGATGTTTGGCAGCTTGGATGGTGGTGATAACTCTGTTGGAAAACTTTTTGCTCTTCAGACGACTCCACTCAACCTCCAGATGGTCAGGTGCAACCATTGAGGGTCCGGATGTTGAAGGGGTCCCTGGGTTAACAAGACCCTGTCTGGCGGAATTCTCCATGGTGTTGATATGGAGAGACTGCGGATGTCTGCAAACCACGGCCACCTGGGCCAGTAAGGAGCTACTAAAAGCAGCTCCACCCTTTCGTCTAGCAGTTTCTGGATGACCTTGGGAAGCAGTGGAAGTGGCGGGAATGCATACAGAAGTCCCGGGGCCAACAACAGTGGAGCGAATTGAAGTTTTCCATTCCTTGCAAGGGGTACCTGGAAAAAAATCTTGGGAGCTGAGCGCTGAGGGGGGAAGCAAACAGGTCCACCACCAGCTGTCCAAATGTCCTGACCGCCTCTTGAAACAGGGTCGGATGGAGGCGCCACTCTGATTGATCGATCGTGGCCCTGCTTAGCCAGTCTGCCTGTGTTTCAACATGCCCAAAATGTGCTCTGCTCTGATGGAAAGGAGGTTGCTCTTCAACCAACGACACAAGCGCTCCGCTTCCCGCATGAGATGTTTTGACTGTGTGCCCCCCTGTTTATGTGAGCTTTGGCTGTTACGTTGTCAGTCAATATTAGTATATGCTGATTGTGTACCTGTGGACGGAAGCTGTGGAGAGCCAGGTGGATTGCTCGAAGCTCCAGCCAGTTTATGCTGCACTACTGTTCTATGGTGGACCAGCGCCCTTGGGTTGTGAGCGATTGAATGTGCGCGCCCCATCCAAACAGGCTGGCATCGGTGGTGATGGTAAGTTTGTGTGGCTCTTTGAAGAGGCAGCCTCTGTTGATGACTGGTCTGGTCCACCAGAGGAGAGATATGAGGACCTTTGATGGCACTCTGACCTTATATTTGGAGTTGCTTTGGCCGGAGCGCTGGTACAGGAGCAGGAACCACTGGAGGGATCTAGTGTGGAGCCAGGCCCAAGGGATGACCGAGATACATGAGATCATCTTGCCTCATAGTTTTGATAGTTCTACTAGGGACACCCTCTTAAGACCCCTGATCTCCTTAACTAATTGCTGAATGCTATTTAGTCTATCTGTGACAGGTAAACTTTGCCTTCCACCGTATCTATGACTGCCCCCAGATAGGTTAACCAAGTCAATGGTGTTAAATGACCCTTTTTCCAATTTATTCAGAACCCGTGTTGTTGTAGGGATTGTAATGTGTTCTGAGTAACTCTGACTGCTTGATGTCATCAAGATAACACTGGAGTTGTATGGGGATATCACAGAGATGAGCAGCTAGCGCTGCGAGAACCTTCATGAAGGTCCTGGGAGCAGAAGCTTGTCCGAAAGGAAGGGCCATATATTCGAAATGGTAGTTATTATAACAGAATCTCAGAAATTTATAGTGGGAAGGCCAGATCTATGGACATAAGTACATCATTCTTTCTGATGCAAAGATAGATTGCAGGGTGTGCATTTTAAACTTGCGATATACTAAGAAACGGTTGAGACGTTTCAGATCCAATATTGCTCTCCACCCCCCCCCCAAACTTTTGGGAACAACAAAAAGATGTGAATAGAAACCTCGCCCTCGATGATTGGTAGCTACTGGTTGGATGGCTCATATGTCCAGTAGATAATGGATAGCTGTTTCCATAAGATTACGTTTAACCAGATCTCTAGAAACAGGGCATGATATGAAAAAGTCTGGGAGAGTGGATTGAAATTCCAGCGCAAGACCAAATCTGATTGTGTCTCTGGCCCAGGAATCAGACATTGAGGAGTCCCATTGGTCCACGAATAATTTAAGGCGTCCACCAATGGGAGACGGGTCCGGGGAGTTATCTTGGACACCGGAAAGACCTATTTCCTGCTCCTTGAAAGGATCTCTTGGATTGGCCACCCCTTCTGTTCCTATCCCCAAAGTCAGATCTCTCTGGCTACTGTCCTGGTTTGAAAGATGGGGGTCTCTGGTATCTGGGTGAGAAGAATCCCTGATAAAAGGGCAGAAAGGGTCCCCTCTGAAAGGACTGAGAGTTTCTAGAATCTGACTTCTGAAAAAAAGAAGGTAGATTTTCTTTTTGTTTCGGGTTTCGATTAGCAGCGGATCGAGGGCAGGGCCAACTCCCACAATAGGAGATGAAGCCAGCTTGCATTTGTGCTTAACGTCCACTTGCCAATGTTTTAACCATAGTAAGTGTTGTGCTGTGACATGTGAGGTAATGGCCCTGGCTGAAAACTTAACCGCATGATTAAGTTGCGTCAACTGAGAATTCAGCGGCTTCTATAAGTTTTTCAATATCTTGGTGCACTCTAATGTTGGGATTAGGAACATGCTCCCATAAGAGATGGAGCCACCTGAGAGAAGCATGGGTAAAGAAGGAAGAGGCCATGGCCGCTCTGATGGCTCACACGTCAGACTGATGGGCCCTGCATAGGGCAAGCTCAGCTCGTTTTTCCTCCGGCTTTAATGCCTCCAGTGCTTCACTGGGAATGGAGGACAAGGATTCTAATCCCACTATAGGTTTGTCTACTTCGGGAGTATTCAACAATTTTGAGAAATCAGGGGCCAAATTAAACTAGTTCCTGTCATATCCCGTGGGGGCAGGGTACACCACTGCAGACGCCCTCTGTTTTTGTACCAGGTCTGAAAACATGTGAGGAACTGGAATCACATCTGCCTCAACCACTGGTTGGTTGAAAATTAGATCTTCTGGTCCCACTTCTGAAGGAGATGAAGTGGTAGAGGGGGCCGACTTGTTCAGGCGTGCAATGTTTTTTGCCTTAAACAAAAGTGATCTGAATAGCTGTGGGCGGAATAAGCCTGAAAATACTGGTTGATCAGGAATAAGGATCTCATCCTCAGACATCCCACTTTCTAGGGGGTCTGCTTCTGACAGGGCCAGGTCACTGTCATGTATTGATCATGATCCAATCCATTCCATTTGATCAATGTGATCCACTTCTTCTGCCTCCTCCTTCTCCTCTTCCTGCGGCCCCTGGAGGGGCATGTCGACCTGAAACTGTACCTGGGTATAGTGTTGCTCCAATTTGGTCAACGACCTTAGAGATTGAGAATCATAGTCAGTGGTTACTGGGTGTTCCCTGGTCAGAACTGCGTGTTGAAGACCTTTTGAAATTCCCTAGCGGATTGCCAGCTCCATCCATGCTTTCATTCTCTCTGGAACTTCCTCTGGAAGAATGTTGTCCTGTCGAAGACCAGCAGCCATTGGAGTGAATGTAGCTTCAGGAGCCCTTTGCATGATCTGTGTTCCAGGTAACTGGACCTGTTGACTCTGGGAAACCAAGCTGTGTCAGGATGAGAGGGAGAGATCTAGGGGAGGAGGAGGATGGGAAGAGGTAGACAGTACTGGACTGGGGGGCAGAAGGTCCTGTGAGGCCCTGTGTGCCTCCCTTGCACACTTATCTATTTGCTTTTCTAATGCTTTATGACGCCCGTTGGCATCCTTTTCTGAAGCTTTAGAATTACCTTTTGTCTGCTTGGATTTGTGCTGAGATTTAGTTTTGACCCTTGATGTTGAGGATTGAGAGCTACTACTGCCTGCCATTTTGAATTGAAAGAAATTGAAATGCAGTATGCTCATTATTCAAAGCGATACTGTTGAGGCAGTGTTGATGCTCAGGGGCCTGAAGGGACCAGTTGCCCTGATAATATCTTATCCCCTTGTTTTGTTTTTTGTTTTGTTTTTACAATTAAGATATATGTATATATGAGTTGTATCACAGTAATAATATCTTTCCTTATTAAGATATTAATACTGAATATTTTATTATGATTATTATTGTTGTTGTTTTGTTGTTGTTATTATTATTATTGGATTGAATGAAAGTCACCAATATATATATATATGTGTATGTATGTATATTTGTATGTTTGTATATATATACACATATATTTTTTTAAGTTTTCGCGGGTACTTACATGTGTGCTGTTCAGCTTCCTTC
>BLBF01000063.1:7398170-7427258 GCA_015471245.1 Laticauda colubrina
AAACAGCCAAATTAAGAATGCCTGAAAGGCCAAGATAATAAAGAGAGGCCTTCAACAGCTTCCCTGCACAGGTGGACACGGGCCTGGGTGGTCGCTGTTGTGCTGCTGGGTAAGGCTGTGAGGGTTAAGCTAACAATAATATATGGATGGCCTTGAATCTAATAAGAAAATGAAGTATAATAATTCCTTAGGTTATCAGAAAGAAAAATCTCTGATCGGGAAGGAAAACTACCTCACACAGCTCGAGTTACAATAGCGCAGCCATGCAGTTTTTTGTTTTAAAGTAAAGGCAAAAAAAATGGCTGTTGTTTTTGGCATGCATGTGCTTCCCAGCAAGAAACTCCCGGTGCGTGGGGAAATGCCTACGACGGATTCTCTTGTGGCTAAAAGGAATGGCAGGGGAAGGGGTGGAAAGAATTCTTACTGCTTTCCACACCAAGACGGCGTTCTGAGGGGAAAACTCAACGATATGATTCGAATGAGAGGGAAAATGCCCATGCTGCTATTGCTGATATAGAGAAAGGCAATGCGGAATCACAATGGCAGGGGGTAGAATAAGCAGATGGTGGGCAGTTCAAGAGCAATGCCAAACCCGCCCGCTGCTTCGAGCACAAAACAGCATTGCCCGAAAATGCAAATATTCTCCGATGACCAGATGGAGAGAGCCAACATGGGGAGATCATAAAGTGATTTGGAGGCTAAAAGCCTGAAAAAACAAACTGGACTATATCCAAACCTGCTAATACTCCTGTTTCAGCCAAGGAAGAACAAAAAGCACTGCCTAAACACAACGAGGCTGAGCCAAAACTGGGGAACGCTGGGAAGGAGTCCCGTGGAGAA
The DNA here is from genome assembly GCA_015471245.1 of Laticauda colubrina. Lineage (NCBI taxonomy): Eukaryota > Metazoa > Chordata > Lepidosauria > Squamata > Elapidae > Laticauda > Laticauda colubrina. The sequence continues at coordinate 7,399,011 of BLBF01000063.1, forward strand.
GGGGGAGCGTTCCACAAATTAAGCCCAGCCTAGACATGCAGAGACTGAAGCACCTCCCACTACTGGATGCTCTAAACAGCTCATGGGAGAAAATGTGAAAATAAAGTGAGGAAATCTTCCATGTAAACCACTTGAGGTCTGAAAGAAAAAGTGTTTATTAATGTGATTATAAATGAAATAACCTACTGCAATGAATGCATTCAAAATGCTTCTAGTGATAAGGATTTCTTAATTGTGATGTATTCCATTATGGATTGTTCATGCTATAATAAAATTGTGGAGTCCTTGGTAGAACAGAACATATCTACAACAAATTCCAATAAAATGGACACTCATGCAACTTTATGAAAAGTACCTGACCATTCAACCCACTATAGCACAAGCAACACAAGCTATGAAAATGATAATATTACTATACATCAAAACAGGGAAAACCAGGAAAACCAGACTATTACTACCACATGGTATCACCAAAGCACACAATCCAAACTAAAGGCCCGGTCCCACCGGGCGACGGACGCAAAACGTATGCATAAAGGACACAGCAGATGAACAAAATTTTGGGGGTGGCTCCATCCGTTGTCATCCGCTCCAAAAAGTGGCAAAAGTTTGCATAAACGGAACGGAAAAGAATAGAAAAGAACAGACATGGGTAGTATGTAGCGAGGATGTTAAACAGATGTTCATCGGAAGCCTAGCGGATGACAGCGGATGGAAGTAGATAACACAACCGAAGGGGTTCCAGACGATAATTGCGAAGCGGATGCATAGCGGAAGGGGTGATGCATAGCGGATGAAGCGGATGCATCACGGACACCTAAAGGAAACAAAGGGGATGCCGCGCAGATGTATATCGGATGCAAAGCGTTCATTGCACATGCAGGGAGTATGAATTGCATCAGCTCCGCAGATATAAAAGGATGCAGCACGCACACAGTCAGCATACAGGGAAAAGACGTGCTGCCACATACATCTAGCAGGAACACCATGGTTCGTCAGTCAGGCAAGAAGAGGAAGCCTGTGCTTACTCGTTCAAGCCCTGGCAAGAAGTCCAGAACCAGCATCCCACCCCCTGGCACTGACTCTGAAGTTGCTGCTGCTGCTGCTGCTGCGGTGGTGGACCAGCCCCAAGGCCCTCAAGCCCCTCAAAGCCCTGCTGCTCAAGCCCCTGAAGGCCCTGAACATTCTCCAGAAGGGCCTGATGCTGAAGCCCCTGAAGGCCCTGCTGAAGCCCCTGCCAGAGGGAGGAAGAAGGAAGGGAAGCAGAAGGGAGAGAGGAAACAGTACACCATTTCCTAGGAGCATGAGGATGAGGTGCTGGAATGGCTAAGGGAGAACGAGTTCCTGTGGAGAAAGGGCCACAGACTGTATTGGGACACCAAGAAGAAGCAGGCAGCTTGGAGAGACAAGGCAGAGAGCCTGGGGTACACTGCAGAAGTACTCCTTGGATGGTGGAAGCACATGCACGCCTGGTATGGCAACACCTCAAGAAATCCGGGCAGGCCGCTGTTAAGCTCACTGACCGGGAGATGTACGTCATGGCCACGTGCAGTTTCCTGGAGGGTGGGATCCGCCACTGAGGAGAAGCCCCTCTGAGACCCCTCACCCTCAGACAGCCCACAGACAGCCAGTCCTCTTCCAGCCAGGATCCAGCTACCCTGTCCAGGCAGGTGTCTTCAGAGGGCCCCACAGCAGAGACCCCTCCCCGACATCTGCATTCCCCATGCCGGCAGACTTGGAGGATCCCGTGGAGGATGACGCCCTGCTGTCACAAATGGAGGAAGAAGCAGCAGCCACCAGAGGCCAACCCACCCCACCCCCAGCTCCAGAGGATGCAGGCAAAGAGGCAGACTGGAGGGCCAGAACCACAGTGTGCTGTTAGAGATCAGGGACACAATGAAGAGCAGCACAGAACTTCCCTCTCAGCTGGTCCACAGCGACATACCATCCTCGGACCGGAAGCCCTTCATCACCTATGTGAGCCAGACCCTGAGGGACCTGCCCAAGGCCCAGTACCAGGTGATGAAGCAGAAGATCACAGCACTTCTGCACAACCCTCAAGGCCCAGGTGAAGCTGCTCCTATCCAGTCCAGGTCTGCTCCTCCACTCCAGGCGATGTCACAGCCCTTCTACGGCTTTCAACAGCCCCTCACCTACCAAGGCTACAACTACCAGGACTTCCCACAGCAGAAGCAGAACTTCCCAGTCCAGGCCCAGGTTCATCGCACGCCACAGACGCCACTCCTCACCCAGCTGCAGACCAGACAGCTCCACTACACTCCTCCTTCCTCCACCCCACAGCCAAGCCCGTCAACGGACAATCTGTCATCAGTATTGGGCCTGACATTTCAAGTCCTTGATGAAGGGCCTCTCAACCTCACGGGACTGAGTCAGCTCTTGTATAGCTTCCTGGACACACCATCCCCTGTTGTACTGTCGGGACCAAGCACCCCAATGGTGCCTCCCAGCCACCTCCACATCCCTGCCCGCTTAACAGCTGAGACCAGGGACATGACTTAGAGTGACTGAGAATAGTGTCAGAGACTGAGTTGTCCTTGTTAAGTTTATCTTTGCTTAAGACACTTTACTTGGTTCATTTTGCTTATTTAATAAAGTCATAAAGTTAAGAAAGTTAATAAAGGTTATCTTTGCTTAAGACACTTTACTTGGTTCATTTTGCTTGTTTAATAAAGTCATAAAGTTTACCTAAGAAAGTTAATAAAGGTTATATTTGCTTAAGACACTTGGTTCATTTTTTTTACTTAATAAAGTGTTGGTGAAAACTTTGAAAAAATGGTTAAGCCTTTGCATGCTTGTGGGACAGATAAGGATAGTTGTGGGATAGATAAACCTCCAATGCAAGCATAGTGGAACTATATGGTCCACCATCCCAGCTGCCACACATATGGACCTTTTTTATCAATAACAATTTATTCATTAATCAACACATTTTAAAATAAACAAAGCTCTTTATTAATGCCCTATTCATTGTAGGACCACTCAACATACATGGCACAATCTCATCAGTGTTATGCGACAGCCTCAAGGAAGCATCCATTAATCATCTATCATCCTGTCTTGCCACTCCACTGCTCCAGCTGGGGAGTTGCACCAGTGTCTCAGTAGGTTGCGCTGCTTCTTCCCTTCACATGAAGCTCTGTTGGGGCCTTGTACATCCACAGTTTCTATCAGGTTACATCCTTGCCTCCATTCACCAGGCTCCATGTCCCCATTCCCTTGTTGACGGTCGACAAGTCTGTTCTGCAACACTGGGTAGTGGGTGCACATGAGATTATGCAGGATGCAGCAAGCTTCCACGATGCTCCTCACAGTCTCTGGGTCATGCTGCATGGTGGTGAAAAGTACCTGGAACCTGTTGGCCAGGATGCCAAAGGCGTTCTCCACCACTCGTCTTGCCCTGGACAGCCTGTAGTTGAAGATCCTCTCTTCATGGGTGAAGTATCTTGAACTGTACGGCTTCATGAGGTAGGTTCTGAGGGAGAAGGCGTCATCACCAACGATGAAGTAGGGCACATCTTGTGTGTCGTTGGGTAGGGGGTCTGGATCTGGAAAACTCATGATAAGGTTGTGTTCCAGTCCATCCTTGAGGTCACTTGCATTGTATACTTGGCCATCTGAAGCTGACCCGTTGCCTGAAGCATCGATGTACATGAACTTGTAGTCAGCATCAATCATGGCAAAGAGGATGATACTGAAGAAGCCCTTGTAGTTCTAATAAGTGGTCCCTGAGTTGGCTGGAGCTTTGTAGGCCACATGCTTCCCATCTATGGCTCCAACGGTGTGGGGAAAGTTCCACCTCTGATACTACTCTTCTGCAAGCTTTCTCCAGCCAAGTTTAGTGGTGGGGCACTTGAGGAGCTCCTCCACGTATTCTTCGATGATGGCCTGCACCACTTCTCTGACCACTTTGCTGATGCTGTTGTGTGGCACCATCCACACATACTGCATGTTTCTGTATGTAGTTCCAGAGGCCAGGAGCCGCAGAGTCTGTGCCACCTTCAGTCCAGGGTCCAGGTTGGGATGGAACTTGGTGCTAGGCTTGGTCAACCTGGGTCTCAGACACTCTACATGTTTGTCAAACATGGCTGGTGGCATCCTCATGAAGTGATGGAATGCATGAGGGTCTTCATTCCTCAGCTCCACCATCAACTGGTCATACAATCCAAACTGCATTCTTCTCACGATCCATCTTCGGACCCACACAGCTCTTGGACGTCTCCTTCTTCTCCTTCTGTATAAAAGTTGAAACAGTCTGAACAGGTTTTGGTTCTGGTGATGAATGAGCGCAGCTATCATACGGACTGTGTCATCATCCATGGTGGAGAACAATTGATGATGTTGAAGACCAAGACCAAGGGTGAAGAGGTCTGTACACCAAGGCTGAAAATCCAGATGATTTTCTCCCCCTTTTTATAAAAAATATTGGTTGTCTGCTAGGTGTCCTTCTACATACTCCAGACATCCTAAATATCCGAGATAAATCCCAGATACAAACGTTTTGTCCATTTTGAATACTTTATATATGAGATGCATATGCTTACATCCTTTCTACTTCCATGCTACTAACGCTGTGTAGACATTCCGTGTACTTTTTGTTTCCTCCCTCTTTCCGTTTTCAGCTGCAGCGGTTGTGAGTTGAGGGGATGGCCAGAGGATGCAGAGAGGATACAGTGGACATTTAATGGATGATAACAGACATAGAATGTTTGTTGCCCGTATATGTCATGGATGTACATCGTATACGGCAGAAAGTTCATCCGTTCACAAAGTTTTGTGCAGCTCAAAACTTCTTGCATAGATGAAATCTCAGTGGACGGATGCTCGACGGATAGAGCGTATGAAACACTTATGCAATGAGTACACAACTGATGCATAGTGTTTTCCAACAGATGGCAAGCTTTTTTTAACGTTTTACATCCTCTTTGCATCCGTAAGTGCAGTGGGACCAGGCCTTTAGATTATTTTAAAACAAGTAAAATGAAATACCCAATAGCTCAAGAAACAAAAAAAGGACTCTTCGATAACATATAGTGTAAAGGTTGTAACAGTCTCTATGTAGGACAGACAGACAGACTAACAGAACACATCCATGAACCCCAAATGGCAATCAGAAGACAATAGTCACATAGAGATAAACAATAGTTAAAAGAGACAATAAAAAAGTTAAGGAAACAAAAAAGACCAGAACACATCATCTTCAGTAATCAACACCTAGATATACAGGGGTTAACATCAGACAAACAATAAGTAAAAAACAATTGTCCAATCACAGAACTTCCAAGGAGAAAACCACACCCCACTAACACAGGCTGGGCAATCTACTGGATATAACAGAGAGCAAACACCACACTGCTATTACTGATAATTGTTACCTACCGCAGTTGTAATGAAAGGTAATGAAATACAATATATGTAAGCAAATAACCAAGCTCAGACAAGGACTCCACAGTTCAGCCCTGAGCGACCTATATTCTCTTCTATTGGTATAATGAAATTTTCTGTTATATAACCTAAATCTTATGCAATGTTTAGACATCACACAAAACTATCTAGGATCACTGAGATTATACATTAACCCCATGGTCCATGGCCATCAAAGAACAATGGATAATATAATTTAGTCAAAGAACAGTCTTGTAGAATTTTTCTTATTCTTTAGAGTCTTTGTTAGCCACAATGTCTTCCCTATTTCATCCATAAGAAAGAGCAAATGTCATAGAATCTGTACCAAGTAGATCAAGCATTCATTCTAAATATATAGCCCCATATCAATTTCTGGGACTAAATTTAAATGATTCAGAGATCTCTAGCACCAGTTTTATAACAAGGGAATGATTCCTTTCAGTTATAGTAATTATGAAGACATTAAAAACTGAAGAATGCAACACGAGTACTATTTTGGTTTTGGTATATATATATATGTTATATAATACTCTAAATACATTTTGAAAAGGAGTATAGTTTTTTATTTATGGCTCTAAATGACCAGATTAATGAATAAAAGAACTTTTAATAGCCAGGCTAAATTTATGTTAATCAGTCCTCTTTCCATCACTAGCAACTGCCTAATTTACCCTAATATCCAGCTGTTAGTACACACCAGTGTTTCTTAACAATGAGAAGTCTGTCTGAAGAATCCTCTCTGTAATTAAGACATTCAACAGAAAGCTATTGATTTAACAAGAATGTTCCTAGCAATTTTTTTTTTAATTTTGTGACAAGTATTCTTTATTTCATGTTAAAAAATTTTAAAAATCTTCCTTCAGTTTAAAGAAATGCATTATTGGTTATGTGAATCATGTACTAATGTAACTATCTATTACTATATTCAGACTTTAAAGATAATGTAAACTGGGTATCCTTGCTTTTTGAGCAGTGTTCTATAGATTCAGATAAAGATTGCAGAATAAATCCCTTGAATTAAATACCATCCCAACAGTGCAGCATGGTGGTGGTGGTGGCAGCATCATGTTATGGGGTTATTTTGCATCAGTACATACTGGGAGACTGGTCAGGGATGAGGAAAAGCTGAATGAAGGAAAGTACAGGGATATCCTCAATGAAAACCTGTTCTACAACACTAAGGACCTGAGTGGGCCAAAGGTTCACTTTCCAACATGACAATGATCCTAAGCACACAGCTAAGAGAACACAGGAGTGGTTTAGGGACAACCCTGTGAATGTCCTAGAGTGGCCCAGCCGGAGCCCTCTTATTGAACATCTCTGGAGGGACCTGAAAATGGCTTTAAACCAACAGTCACCACCAAACCTGACTGAGCTTGAGAGGATTTGCAGAATGGCAGAAAATCCCCCAATCCAGGTGTGTAAAGCTTGTCATGTCATACCCAAAAAACCTTAAGGCTATAATTGCTGCCCAAAATGCTTCAACAAAGTTTTGAGTGAAGGGTCTGAATGCTTATGCCAATGTGATATTTCAGGGTTTTCTTTTTAAAATTTTTACAGACATTTGTAAAATTCTGTTTTTACTTTGCCATTATGGGAATCTGAGTATAGATTAATGATTTTAAAAAATGAATTTCAACAACTGTAGAGTCAGGCTGCAGCATAACAAAGCTGACAAATGTGAAGGAGGGCTGAATACTTTTTGAATGCACTATACATTATCTTCTACTATTCCATGCTTCAGTGTTGTTTTCTGCATGATAAAAAAGGAATACTACTTGCTTTCTTTGAATTTCTCAAAATCTTCATTGCTAAGAAAATAAACAAACGCAAAAAATGATTCCTCATACATAAGTGTTTTTATGCGCAGTCTCCTGCTATATTAGGATTATACATCCAACTTCCAATGAAGATTTGTTTCTGAATTGGCAGTTGAAATATGCAAAAAACCTACACCCCATTTAGTTGGAGAAATGTTGTTCAGCTAAAAATATTATTTCCATTTAAAATGTGAGAAAATAGTTAAGTAGCAACAAAATAAAAAAGTCGTCAGATATAACAATGCAATTTACTCTTGAAATGAGAAAAAGCATAATAATTTACTACAGAATTCCTTGATTTCCTACTTTACTTTCAGCCCCACATAGTTCTTAGCATATTTATAGAAACTCATAACTTACAATTTTCATTTTGATTTCTTACAGATTAGATTCCTGATTTTGGCACCCTAAATGTTAGCATATATATAAATGAATTAAACAAGCTTCACATCAAAGACATCTCTAAAATGTGTTTTTATACTCTGTTTGCCAAATGTTTGTGATGCCACTGAATTCAGTTCTAAATTTTCTACAGTTCACAATAATAGAAGCTGTGTTTAAAAATACAATTTAAGTCTTACCAAACAGATGTCCATCTATGTTGATGTTTAGTTAACAATATGATTGCTTAGTAAAAACCAGTGATGCAATTTTAGAAGATTAATACACCAACATTTTACATAAGATTTAGGATCTTTCCTAAATAATATATAGTATAACATATGAATTGTTTATGAGACATTGTTTATTTGGGATCTGCTCAAGAAATACTTTATTTGGGATAGTCCACTTTTTCACCCTATAGTTAACTCACTCTGTACTGTTAATGATATATCACTAGGAAACTATCCCTCTTTTGCCAAATAATATGACTAACAAGATTGGAGTTCCTTGGAAACATATTTCGGATCATTTATTCACTTTATTTTTAGGGGGGAAATTAACCAGTATTCATCATTAACTTGAAACAAAAGAATGAATCCTTTAATCTCACTAAAGGGAAAGCTTCTCTTTCTTCATTTTTACTGCTATGTGTTTAATAATAAAATAAATAAATTTAGATATAATAATCTAAATTCTGAAATAAATTTTAATTTCAATATATTTTGCTGTAAAGTTTCTCAATTCTGTAATATACTTTAATGTGTTATTAAACACCAAATGTTGCTTCCATCCATTTGAAATCTATTAATCATCTCATTGTTACAGATCTGATACCAAAAGTTCTATTTGCTTTTCTTCACATTGTCACTTGTCTACTTGATTTCAACAATAATATTAAATTAGTTTCATTCAATGTGAGTTTGCTGGAATATTTATACTTTCATTCCTCAATTCTGAGGTACACAACATTAGGAAAACAACAAAAAATGAAGAGTATTGATATATATTCATTTGGATTTCTCTTTATAAAAGCACTGATTTATTCATTATGGGTGTGTCCTCCCATGAACTAATATAGTCTGAAGAAAGAGCTGGCATTCTGTTCAAGTACTTCAAATATAAAAATATTTTTCAGTTGGAGAAGCCAAGTTTTAAAATGGGTGTAGCAAACTCTTTTTTCTTACTTGGTTTGTAATCCAAAGTATGCTTTCCCTTAGAAATGTATTCACAAAATTACAACTTTATGGCGTTATCTTTTATAAAGGAAACAAACTTTATAGATTTTCCTGCAACAGCTCCTTCACCCCAGCTATAGGGCGGTCAGCTTTGGAGGCATCACTGCTACCTTATGAAAATATTTCTGCAATGGAAAAAGGAGAAGAGAAAAAAAAAGAGGAGGAGAAAGGAGAGGAAGAAATCTCAAAAAGTAATAGTCATCTCTAGAGGGATGATTTCAGTTGTTTTTATATAGCTGTGAAAAGCATGGGATGTGCTCAGAATCACAAAGGAAATTGTTTGGTTCCAGTTCAATTCCAAGTATGTGATATGTGCTGCAAGCCAAAAAGAAATTAACCTGCTGACAAAGGCATCACAATACATGAAGGGCACAGAGGCCACTGTATTTTAGTCGATCCTTTCAAAACCTTGGCAGGCAACTAAATTAACACATTCTGTACAATTCAGTTCACTTATTTGACAGTTTCCGAATACTGAAGTCTTTTGCTACAGATTTTTAACTAGATATCTATCTCCTATTCTTTTAAGCAAAATAAGTTTACATCATTAGTTGCTACCATGGGAAAGTTCTGCAGCTCCTTTCTTTATAAAATACCATGTTTTAAAGACCAAGAAAAGCATATTTTTTATACTACAGATACAATTTCAGGATTGCGAATGTAGAAAGGCTATCAAAGTGCCTTTCTTCGAGGGTTCGAATTTTCCCGCTGGGAGAACTCCGGTGCAAGGATACGGACAACTGCTTGAAAGCTGGATCTTTTTATTTTCAGGAAGATGAGAGACAGCGTGGCTGCATTCCTGGGGCTAGCTAGCTGACTTCAAATGGTAAGTTCCTGGTTTTTATACATTTTTCCTCCCTTTGTGTACAAATGTTTGTTTAGTGTTTAATGTTTTAGATATTAAAATCCTGTCAGAGTTTATTTTTTCGCCAGAAGGCAAACTTAGCGAGCCACGGAAAATAAACTCTGCAGGGTGGCTTGATTGTATCATCATTTTTTTCCTAATCTCTTTTAGCTTTATAATGGTTTTTCCTATTCATTTTGTAGTAATCTTCTATTTGTTTCCTTTGTGATTTATTTTGTAATTTCTGTCTATTTGTTTTGCTGATTTGTCAAGTCCTGTGTAAGGGTTTTCTCTTCCTTGTTTTCTTTCTTAATGGCTTTTGTCTAGGGGGCTTCTTTCAATACCTTTTATTAAATTTCTTTTCCTATGCAAGTTTGTTTTATGGCTGGCCTGATGTTCCCTTCGGGCTTTTCCTGCTTGGGTGACACCACTGTCCTCGTGAAGTTCCCTTTCCATACAACAATAAGAGGATATTAATTCACACATGTTTTTTCACTTTTAGGAACAGCAACCTTACATTGTAATAAGCAGATGTTGAATACAGTATTATTTTACATAATTTACAGGCTCAGGAACTAAATTTTACATAATACATAATATTGTAAAAGTAAACTTTGCATATTAACATCACGCAGTTGAAGCTCACTCATTGTTCTGCACTGAATCAAATTCAAAGACATACAAAAATGCCTATTATACCTACTCTATAAGATGTGAGTAGAGACAAAAATCCAGTCTGGATTGTGGCCTGGGAAAAGACTGGTGTATTTTAAAGAATGAATTTATTAAACTTGATTCCTGGAGAATTGTCATAAACTGAGTTTATATTAAATCTTAATATGAGGCATGATTTGTTTTGTTTTTGCCTTAGTGCACCCAATCTGTACGCTCTCAAATATATGAATTCCCAGAAACCTCAAATATGTCCATGGCATTGTTATAATCAGTTCTTTGTCTTTTAGTACCTGAAATCCCCAATCATGGGAGACAAACTTATAATGAAAAGGTGAAATAGTATAGTAATATTTAAACATATTATTATGTATAATATTTAAACATATTATTTTTATCTTTGTCTGGTTCAGGATGATGTACATACCTAATTATCCCACCTATTTTTCTGCAACAAAAACTTTAGGGCTGAGAGAGTGAGTAGATCAAAGTCATGCAGCCAACTTTCATGCCAAAGGGAGGACTAGAATTCATGGACTCTCAATATCGTATGCAGCACTTTAACCACTACAAAAAAATGGCTCCCATGAGAGAACTGATCAAATACAATTCATTAGTATCAGTGATGGGATTCAATTTTTTTTACTACCAGTTCTGTGGGTGCGGCTTGGGGGGCATAGCAGGGGAAGGATACTGTAAAATCTCCAGTCAGAGGTGGTATTTGCCAGTTCTCTGACCTACTCAAAATTTCCACTGATCAGAATCTGCTGAATACCACCTCTGATTAGTATGTCTTTCTGCTAGGTTGAAAAAGTACTAGTAATACAAAAGCCTGCTAATCATTTGAGAAGAAAATTACTGCAGTTTCTTGCACATTTCTCCAAACAATTCAAACTGCCGAATCACGTTTAAGAAATACTAAGTATATTTGCTTAGAACTCTAACATGTGACTGAACTTCTATAGAAAACACATGTTTCTGCAGAGAAACTAAATTGATAACTCATTAGCACTTACAATAACTCAGTCTCTAAAGACCCATAAGATGTCTTGGCAGTGACTTCTGTACATGCCTGCACAGCATAAAATAAATTGTTAATACAGTCTCATGGACATCAGCAGGAGCATGGAATGGGTTTTTGTTTGCTACATTTAGGATTTATCTGGAATGAAAAAGAGAACCAGTAGGAGGAAAAAAAAATCAATCCTTACTATCAAGTCATCAACTTCTGTAAAAGCCTGCAATGTACTTATTGCACAAATGGGAATTCTGAATACCCTATACATGGACAGTTGTCTGTATAAAGAGTAGTAGTTCACACTAATAAAAACTACAATGATTCTGATAAGCAAGAGCTCTCTTTCCAAAATTCATTCTTGAGTTGAGGTAACAGAATGTGTTGATTTCTGTCATGAACGAAAGGAGTCTCTCAAAATTTAGTTACATTCACAGTCAACTGCTTTGTCTGCATTTACACCATAAAACAGGGAAGCAGATAACAGTTTGATTTATGCAAAACTTACCATCTCACAAATTTGCCAATCACAGTTGTTTGATAAGTAAAAGGTAGTTACTTGTATTATGGTACTGTAAAATAACATACATATGCCTAAATTGAAGACATTATGTACAATATATGCATATTGATAAAAAGTTAGTTAAAACATGGTGTGTGTGTGTGTGTGTGTGTGTGTGTGTGTATCTCAAGGTCTCTTACTTGAAAATACAGAACAACACCATACACACCTGCTTTCTTTTATATTTTGGATAGAGATTTGGAGAACGAATTTGCACAGAGATTGAACAGGTCTTATGACATTCAGATCCACTGAAATGTGATTCCCAATGTTATTTTGGGATTTTAGAAATGCTAAGACCAGCCTGGACAGTTCAGAAACAAACAATAATTACTTTGCAGGCTATTTCTTTCTGCTTTTCCTGTTTTTGTTTAGTTTGTCAAACCACAGAAGTATTCATTACTGCAGTCTACATCAGGAAACTTCTAGGTCTCTTTCACTATATACATAAGCTATATAACTGACTGTGTCTTTTGAAGACAAATGATTTTCCAATATACAGAAATATACAGGGATTAACGAACTGTAATGTTTGGGGATCTCTGGTTTAGACATTTCTACCATAGGAGCTCAAGCTCAAGTTTTCACCATCATGGTGCACCAAAAATGCGAGCATTATAGAAATTATTTATATGTCTCACTTTGTAGAAAAAACTTAAGTATCTACAAAAAGGTTTAAGAATTAAAAACTGAGGGAACCAAAAGGTGGAAACTTATTACAGTGTCTGTTACAAACAGATGGTTGTAATGTTGAAATATTTCAGTCCACTCTTTGATTATGAATATATTATATCTAACATGTCATCTGAAGTTCTTCATTCCGCTCAGTCAGTCCATTTTGTTGAATTCTCATATTTCTATATTTTATCTATGAGGAAATAAAATGCAGACAGGAAAACATACATGTGGCCATTAGACTTCTTCCCTGGTGTTAGCTTTCATCTCTGGGTGCCAGTATAGTGCAATTAGGTGTTTGATTTACAAAAGTTCACATCTCAATTTCATCATGGAGCACTTTCAATTGGCCCTTTCCTAAACGCATAAAGCTCTTCCTATGGGAATAAAATACAGAGAAATCCCTATGACATTCTCTTGAGCTCCCAGGACTATGCAACTATGCAACAATATGTTTCACAGATTTTCCCAGCACATGTCATTATTCCATGAACTACAGTGAATCTATTTATTACAATGTAAAAATTACTTAATAGGTTTGGGCTTAAACCGCTGAGTAAAAAATAACCATTCCCTAAAGATTTATTGTACTCGCACTGTTTATTATTATGGATTCTTTCAACTGCCAACAAATTGGGAGAAAATAGAAAAAATATATGGCTGGTAATATACAATGATATAATAAAATTGATAATAATTTATTTTGTCAATGTTTTGTTATCTTTAGCAACACAAATTTTGCTTCTTTCAGTTTTGTACATTATATAAGCCCAACATTTCCACTGCTAAGCTAGACACTTAAATGAGTTTTACCCCATTTTATGACCCTTCTTGCCACAGTTGTTAAGGGAATCACTGCATTTCTCAAGTTAGTAATATGGTTGTTAAGTGAATCTGGCTTTATTGACTTTGCTTGTAAGAAGGTTATAACCCTAAGACACTGCGACCATCATAAATACTAACGTTTTAATGAAAACTGCCTGTAGAGCATTCTATCTGCAAAAATAAATAAAATGTCAAGGGACAACAAATGTTTTTGAAAGCAAAATTATGGCTTTCTGACCTTCAGTGAATTGTGACTGTTGTCTAGCATTTTTTCACAGCTACAACCGTCTTTTGGAATATTTTGAGTAAGGTAGTGATAACAATCCAGTTTCTAAATACTGCCATAAAAAGGCTGGAATACTAAAAGATATGACAAATGTTGAATGTTTTCTTATGATGCTTTCCCCTTCCCCATATCAAACCAGATAACCAATATCCATGCCCAGTCTTGCCCAACAGATTTCTCCCTAAACCTTGCCCTTGCTAGCAAAAAATCTTTTTTCTTGTGACAAGAGGAGAACGGTATCTGAGAGGTGTGAAAGGAAGTGGTTCATCTGAGAGAAAAAAAAGGAAAGAAGACCTGGAAAAAAAGAGGAAGCCAGACTTCTAGAAAGATGTAAGCATGAGAAAAAAATAGAAACAGCTGGATTCTGAACTGACTGCAGCAAGATACGAGAATAACAAATAAATTTGACTCAAGGAATTGTTGTTCTTCCTCCTTTTGTGTCAGAAGTTTGTTGGCTTTTGTGCTCACTTAGATTTTGTATATTTCATGCCATTCCAGCTATCCGAGCCCAGGTCCTGATCACAGTCTTTCCACGGTGTTCTATGACAGATTAATGTTGCAGACCTTGTTTGTGTTTTTAGGAGTACTAAATGATTTATTCCATTATAATTATTTGGGCGTTAGGCTATCCAAGCTTAAAAAAACCATTTTTCTTTAAAACAATTTTTTAAATCAGTTTCTGTTCTCATCTCCTGAAAAGGAGGCAAGGCTATTGTTCTCCGGTCATGAGCCTCAAAGCTGCTAGGACTGTGAGGTTCTGCTACAGAATTGTTTTTTTTTTTTTTTCATTCATGTTGTATTATGCCCAGTTAAAGCCCATGTCACACTGCCCAACGGATGCAAAAAGGACACAGCGGATGAGCAAAATGTTCCATCCGTTGTTATCCGCTCTCAAAAGGGGCAAAAATTTGCATAATTGGAGCGGATAACACAGACGCATGGAGGACGCAGGGCGGATGCAAAGCGGATGCGGAATGGAAGCCTAGCGGATGGAAGCGGATGGGAGGGGATGGCACATCCGCAGGGCTTCCGGGAGGTCTCAGCAAAGCAGATGCGGAACGGATACAGCGGATGCGGAGCGGACGCCGAGCGGATGAAGCGGATGCACAGCAGATGCACAGCGGATGCACAGCGGAAGCCTAATGGATGCCTGGCGTTAATTGCGCATGCGGGGAGGATGCATTGCGTCAGCCCCGCGGATATAACAGAAGCAGCTCAGAAGCAGGTCGCCATTCAGAGGAAAGACCTGCTTCCAGACACATCGACTGCCTTGCCTGCCTTGCCTGCCCTGCCTGCATGTCTGCCTGCCAGCCTTGCTGACAGCCAGTCTGCCTGCCAGCCTTGCTGCCTGCCTTCCTGCCAGCCTTGGTTCATGTCTGCCTGCCAGCCTCCCTGCCAGCCTTCCTGCCAGCCTTGGTTCCTGCCAGCCTCCCTGCCAGCCAGCAACCCCACAACCATGCGGAAGCACAGCAATCCTCAGCCATCTGCTGCCAACCCTGGCAAGAGGGACAGGGCTACCATCCCGCCCCCTGGCCCTAATTCTGGTTCTGCTGGGGCTTCTGCAGCACGGGCTCGCTCTTCTGGGGCTGGGGCTTCTGCTGCTTCTGCTTCTGGTGGAGCTGATGACAAGCACTCCAGCACCAGCCACCTCCACAGCACCTGGACCATTCACCCCTAAGACTGAGCGACCAAGAGGAGTACCAGAGACTCATTTTTGTTTTATAGCTTCTTGTTAATAAACTCTATTTTTGATTCATACACTTGCTTCATTTCTTTTTTTTAATAAAGTCTTGGTGTAAACTTTTAGAAATGGTTTAAGCCTTTGCATGCTTGTGGGATGGGCTAGGATACCTGTGGGATGGGTATAGGTGTGGGATGGGTTAGGATAGCAGTGGGATAGATAAACCTCCAGTGCAAGCATAGTGGGACTGTATGGTCCACCCTCCCAGGTGCCACACCTACGGCCCTTTATTATCAATAATAATGTAATAATTACCCACACATGTCAACATAAACACAACTCTTTATTAAATGCCCTGTTCTTTGTAGGCCAACCAAACATACATGGCCCAATCTCATCCGTGTGATGAGACAGGCTGAAGGAAGCATCCATTAAGCATCTACCATCCTTTCTTGCCACTCCACTGCTCCAGCTGGGGAGTTGCACCATTGTCTCAGGAGATTGCGCTGCTTCTTCGCTTCATGTGAGGCTCTGTTGGGGCCTTGCACATCCTCAGTGTCTATCAGGTTTCGCCCTTGCCTCCATTCCCCAGGCTCCATGTCCCCATTGCCTTGCTGGAGGTCCACGAGCCTGTTCTGCAAGACTGGGTAGCGGGTGCGCATGAGATTGTGCAGAATGCAGCAAGCTTCCATGATCCTCCTCACGGTCTCTGGGCAATGCTGCATGGTGGTGAGAAGTACCTGGAACCTGTTGGCCAGGATGCCAAAGGCGTTCTCCACCACCCGCCTTGCCCTGGACAGCCTATAGTTGAAGATCCTCTCTTCACGGGTGAGGAGTCTGGAGGTGTAGGGCTTCATGAGGTAGGTTGTGAGGGAGAAGGCGTCATCCCCCACGATGAAGTAGGGCACATCTTGTGTGTCGTTGGGCAGGGGGTCTGGATCTGGGAAGCCCACGATGAGGTTGCCTTCCAGCTCCTCCTTGAGGTGACTGGCGTTGTATACCTGGGCATCTGAAGATGAGCCGTTGCCTGAAGCATCGATGTACATGAACTTGTAGTCAGCATCGACCATGGCGAAGAGGATGATGCTGAAGAAGCCCTTATAGTTGAAATAAGTGGACCCCGAGTTGGCTGAAGATTTGCAGGCCACGTGCTTGCCATCGATGGCTCCAACGGTGTGTGGTAAGTTCCACTTCTGATACCACTGCTCTGCAACTTTCTTCCATCCTTCTTCAGTGGAGGGGTACTGGAGGAGCTCCTCCTTGTATTCTTCGATGATGGCCTGCACCACATCTCTGACCACAATGCTGATGGTGTTGGATGGCACCCTCCAGCCGTACTGCATGCTCCTGTAGGAGGTCCCTGAGGCCAGGTGGTGCAGAGTGAGTGCCACCTTGAGCCCAGGTTCCAGGCTGGGCCGGAAGCTGGTGTTTGCCTTGGTCAACCTGGGTGTCAGGCGCTGCACAACTTCGTCAAACATGGCTGGAGGCATCCTCATGAAGTTCTGGAACGCCCAAGTGTCTTCGCTCCTGAGCTCCACCATCAGCTTGTTGTACAGTCCGTCCTCTGCTCTTCTGGCGAACCATCTTCAGATCCAGACTCTTTTTGGGTGGCTCCTTTTCTTCTCGCAGTAGAGTTCACAGAGCCTGCAGAGGGCTTCGCACTGTTGCAGAACGATGGTGGCTGCCGAAAGGACTGTGTTACGATCCACGGTGGACATGACTGGATGCTGTGGAAGAGGAAGAGCCAGATGAAGGCTGCAGAGGTCTGCACCGCTGGGCTGATGTTCTGAAAGTGAGATGCAGGCGAGTTGCTCCCCCTTTTTCTAGGCAGTATAGGTTTTCCGCTAGGCATCCTCTAGGCATCCTCTAGACATCCTTAATATCCGAGATAGGTCCCCTCTGCGAACGTTTTTTCCATTTTAAACGCTTTGTTTCCGTTCTGCATCCGCTAGGCATCCATTCTGCATCCGTTCTGCGTCCGTTCCGCTTCCTCCCTGCGTCCGGGTGGATGGAGTTCCGTGGATGCGCAGCGGATGCCTAGCGGATATAGCGGATGCGTAGCGGATGCGTAGCGGATGCAGAACGGATGAACTGGATACATTTTCCGCACAAAAGTTTTAGGCAGCCCAAAACTTTCTGAGCGGATGAAACGTCAATAAACGTATGCTGGACGGATAGAGAGGAAGCCAAACGGAGGCAGTGAGTACATCGCGTTTTCAAACGGATGGCAAGGTTTTTTGTCCGTTTTACATTCTCTTTGCATCCGTTGGTTCAGTGTGACATGGGCTTTAAAAGGAAATTATCTAGGCTGTAAAAGTTCCATACGTTTTTGCAGGATCATAACCAAGATATTTCATCCTCTAATTGGAAGGGTAGCAGGAAAATGCTGATTAAGTGTCATCGAGTCAACCTTGTCTCTTAGCAATCATATGGATAGATTATCTCCAGAATCACTTGTCTTCAATTCAGCCTTATGAGTCTCTCAATAATGTATTCATTGTTGCTCTAATCAAATCCATCCACCTTGCTTTTGGACATCCTCTTTTTCACCCAAATATTCCAGGCATCGTGGACTTCCAAAGGGAATTCAGTCTTTGCATGATGCATCCAAAATATGATACAGTATAGTCATTAAGCCATGCAGGAAGCAAGTGCATCCAAAGGGCACAGATTGGTGAAATCCTTCCAGGCATGGCAACCTTCCCCATCAAGTGAAGAAATCAATGCTTTTTATAAGTTCCGATCCATCTTACCATCAGCCAGATCAATTATTTTATTTATTTACATTTGGCATCCTTCTATCTACTCCTTTAAAACCAGTGATTCTTTTTGCAGCACCACATAGCAACTTCCTTTTCTAGAAATGTGAAGAAAATCTCTGTGATTTTTCAATTCTAGGATGATACTATTCTCTCCTAATCATGGGTGGGATTCAAATTTTTAACAACTGGTTCTGTGGGCGTGGCTAATGTGGTGGGCGTGGCTTGGTGCTCATGTAACTGGGTGGGCTTGGTGCTCATGTTATTGGCTGGATGTGGCCAACTCAATATCACTCACATTGAGGCACGCATCTCCTCGCCTGGCCTCTCATGACTGTAGGGATGCTGCAAGAGTCCTAAGTGGGAAAAATGGTCATAAGTCACTTTTTTCAGTGCCATTGTAACTTTGAATGGTCACTCCACACAAGCAAAGTACCAGCAAAGGAGGGGGAAAAAATTCCAGAGACGTTCCAGAGACACGAAGTCTAGTCCTGCCAAGAATGTAATAAGGGTTAACGGAAAGGCAGTTTCTGTAAGCAACACCAGAATGTTTCCTTCCTGTCTTCCTTACAGGATTAGGCCAGTAATTTCTTCTAACAATCGGTTCTCCAAACTGCTTAGAATGTTAACAACCGGTTCTAGCAAATAGGTGCAAACTGGTAGAATCCCACCCCTGCTCCTAATACTCTGTATATCATCAACATTAAAGAGGGAAATGGAAAAGAAATATTTTCTGGTATCCATGCATTGTAAATGAACATAATTCTACTGATTTGTCTGAAGATAACCTTTCATATTGTGAAGTAGAAAGTAGTACAAAGAAACATTTTGAATTATAAATTATTTCAAAACTTATGACAGAATTTAATTTTTCAGAGTTTATTACTGAACACTTCAGTATCTAACATGCTTATAAAAATCAAAATAAATAAAAATCCAAAAAATATCACAGTAAAATATTTGTAATCTATTGACATGAAAAGCTTTCTGTCTTAAGGAAGACTTTGATTCATACTCAGCTAATTAGTGTTTAATTCAGATAGAGCTTAGTTTAGAGCCACAAGGGAGGAGGCGAACCTCCGCAATTTCTTGGCAAGCCTGAGGAATTCAGAAAAACCAGAACATCCAGAAATGTGATAATGACTTATATAAGAAAGAACCCAGCATTTAAAACTGCAGAATCAATAATCTATATCACAGATGTGGCGTTCATCTGTTTGTTCCATTGAGAAAGCAAAACAAAAGTTGAGGAACACAGAAGGGACAAAAAGGAGAGGGAAGGGAAGGGAGGAGGAAAGATTTTTTGGGGAGTTTACTTCTTGATAAAATTTATCAACCCCCTGAATTAAATGAATGTCATAGCATGTTGCTACCTGAACTTGAAAAAGCCGAACAGCATCAAACATGCTTAGTAAGTAGTTGATGGGAAACAAACAAGAAATCCTAAGAGGGTAGAAATAAAAATATTCCAGAAGAAAGCAATGGCAATTGCAATGTTGTTAAAAGAAAAAAAAGAAAAAAAATCACATAGACATATTATGAAGCTCACAAGGAATCAAATTCAATCTGATTAAGTTTTTGCTTAAAAAGGCAGAAAATCTTTAAATAAATGACAATAAAATATGAGGACCTGCTTTAGCTTCTCCTTTTAAGCTGGTTTTCATTCCTCTGATTTAGTCAGTTTCTCTTGTCAGGCTGACTGACAACTTAATAGTTCATGGTCAATTTTGGTTATTTTTCTCCTCTTCCTTTCATTAACCTTACTACTAACTGCAGCATGATTCAAATCCTTAGAAACAACAAAAGCTTTATTTCTGCAATTTTATTACCTTATAAAACATCAAATCTATTTTACAATGTTTGCATCTTGAAGATCTTCTTCCTTCATCTCTGATGGCTACTTCAATCCTTTTTTTTAGAGTGACTGCTGAGCAATAACACATTTCTTAATTTAAGTTGATTCATTGATTATATCATGGCCTTGCATAGTGATACTCTCAAGTTTGAAATTTTTACTAATGAAATTAGCAATGCTCAAATAGTGACGCATACAAATTGCCTCAAACTCAGTGTAAAAATACTAATGTAATGTAACTTGGAAACTAAGACAAAGAAATAGCCAAGAGGAAGGAAATGTTCTTTGATGTTTTAAGTTATTCTCTCATCTTATTTTTCAAGAGTCAAACAGCTGAGTCCAAATCTTCCGGCCTAATTCTTCTGTGCAATCATCCCCAACTGTAGAATTTGGGGCTAGATCAATAAATGCTTTCTTGAAGAGAAGGATTGTTAAAATGAGAAAGAAATGAGAAAAATAGAAAGGGAGACCTAAATTTCTATAACTTTTTTTTAAATTACACAATGATTAAAAATTCTCAGTGTCTCAAGTACTAGTACAAGTTTTTTTAAAAAATTGTATTCCTATTCAGGATAAAATCACTGTTCCGTCCGGAAATAAGTTGCACGAGAACGGGTTCCAACAACAAACTCTTTATTTAATTCAGTAAAGCAATGGTAATGGAACAAGAGCCCAAGCCGCAGCAGCCCCTAATATAGCGGTTTGCTCGCAGCTTGTGGCCAATGACACCATTTTAAGTGTTCCCGCCATCCAGCGGGCCAATCGGATTGGTTCTCTAATGGCCAATCCGAGAACGGCCTTTTCGGCCAATCAGAACAGGGAACTTGGAGCCTACCAAGTTCCATACATAACACCCCTCCCCCCTTGGTTCAGTCCAACGTGCGTCACGTAGTCATGCAGGTAAGTGGGGCTTTTTCGAGTCCTGGTTGACCTGCACAGCTCAGTCTCGGCGTGGTCTTCGAGCGGTTCGGATGGGATCGCTGTCTCTCTGTTCCTTCTCCATGGAACCTCCTGGAAGGGTGAGTCAGCCTTGCCGCTCCCACCTGAGTCTCTCGGGCCAGTTGAGATGGCTCTGCCACTCCCTCCTGGTTTGTCCGAGTTGGTCGAGCTGACCTGGCTGTCTCCTTCCAGGAAGGCCTCGCTTTGTTCTCCTACTCCCGGACTTCTCATTTGGGGTTCATCTAACTGTGAGTGCACTTTTTGATTTCTTTGATAGTCTTTTTGTAGTGTTTGTTGTCTTGTTATGGTAGGTTCGTCTCTCCCTTTTTTATTATTTTGTATTTTCCCCCCTCCTCAGTTGTTTTTTGGTCGGTATTTATTTTTGGCGCTGGTGTGTTTTTGCGTTCGAGGGTGCAAGAACGAAGCTGGTCGATGTGCCGCTTCCATTCTCTTCCATAGTTTAGGAGTAGTCGGTAAGACCGGGGGCCTGTGATCTGGGTGATCGTGGCTGGAAGCCATAATGGGTCTCCGGTGAGGTTTTTCGCATAGACCAGGTCGCCTATTTCAAATGCATGGTATTTTCTGGAGGAGTTGGGGGGGGTTATCCCAGGTGTAAGTGGGATAATCCCAGGTGTAATGCAGTCTGTCGAGGTAGAACGCAATTTCCTACCCATTAGGAGTTCTGCTGGGCTTTTGTTGGTTGTGCTGCTTGGGGTAATATGCTGTAGGGTTAGTAATCGGTTTTGTTTTTCTTGCATGCCCCCCTTATCCATTCTATCCAGGCCCTTAGTGTACCGAACCATGCATTCAGCCCTGCCGTTTGCAGCCGGATGGGCCGGCGTCATTAAAGCATGTCAGATGCCTTGGGCAGCTAAATACTGCTTGAATGCTAACGCGGTAAACTGGGGCCCACTGTCTGACACCAGTACATCAGGCAGTCTATGCGTGGCGAAAAGTTTGTCCAGCTGTTTCATTACTGCCTCGGTGGTTGTGGAAGCCATGAGGATGACTTCTAACCAGTTCGAGTAGGCATCCACAACTATTGAAAAATTGTTGCCTTTTGTCAGCCCAACAAAGTCAATATGGAGTCTAGACCATGGATTCCAGGGAGTTTCCCATTCCCTAACTGGTGCCTGTGGGGGGGTAGGCCTCAATTTTTGACAGTCATGGCATGTTGTCAACCAACGTTCAATGTCCTTTTCCAGCCCTGGCCACCAGACGTAACTCCTGGCCAGGACTTTCATTTTGACTATGCCTGGGTGCCCCTCGTGCAACATGCACAAAACATCTTCCTGGAGTCTGTTTGGTATCACCACCCTGTCACCCCACAAAATACAGCCCTTCTCGATAGACAGTTCAGTCTGTCGGGTGCAAAATGGCTTAAAAGTCTCAGTTTTGTTCTCTTCCGGCCAGCCCTTACCTACCCAATTCAGGATGCGAGCTGTCAAAGGGTCTTTCGTGGTGGCTCTCGCGATGTCCACTGTGGTTAGCGGCAGGTTCGGGCAGGTCTTGAGTTGAAGTGTAGAGATGGTGGGAGCTGGGTCCTCTTCTGTGATGGGCAGCAGGGAACGGCTCAGGGTGTCGGCATGGGTGATGGCTTTCCCGGGGCGATGAATCAGCATGTAGGAGTAGGCAGTGAGGAATTCAGACCACCTCGTCATTCTAGGTGACAGAATGTTCGGGGTTTGCTTGTTTCCTGCTAGGATTCCTAACAGGGGTTTGTGATCAGTGATGATCGAAAAAGTTCTGCCGTAAAGGTACTCATGGAATCTTTTGACTCTGGCGATGATTGCGAGGACTTCTCGGTCGAGTTGGCTATAATTGCGTTCTGACTTGGAAAGCGTTTTTGAATAGAAAGTGACCGATGCCTCCCTGCCATCTGGTAGCTTGTGGCTCAGGATGGCACCGATTCCAAAAGGCGATGCATCACAGGTGACCGTCAAAGGCAGAGTATTGTTATACTGGATTAAAATGGTGTTAGACGTTAGTAGGTCTTTGATACCCTGAAATGCTGCTTGTTCCCGGTGGCCCCATTTCCAGGTAGTTTTTTTGTCTAACAACCAATGTATAGATTTTGCTATGGTTGCCTTATGGGACAGGAACACATTGTTCAATGCTTGAAGGTCAGTTTTGCTCCTAGGTCTAGGTGCATCTTTGATTTCCTTTATCTTTTTTTCAGTGGGGTGTATTCCTTGTTCATTTGTTAGGTAGCCCAGAAACTCAACCTGGTTGGTGGCTAGATTACATTTCTCTCGCTTTACCTTAAGGCCTGTGTCTCTAAACCTTCTTAAAATTTCCCTTAATCTGCTCTCTAGTTGGTTGGCATTTTTTGCTGACACCAGAACGTCGTCAAAATAAGGGACGACTTCCTTGATTCCGTTTAACAGATGCTCCATGAGGCTTTGGAACATGCCTGGGGCAATGCTAACGCCGAACTGGAGATGGTTACACTTGAATGCCCATCTATGTGTCACAATAGTCTGTGTCTCTGCAGTAGTGGGGTCAACGGGTATCTGTTGGTACGCCTATGCGAGATCAAGCTTCACAAAAAAATTTCCTCCCCTTAGGGAGTGCAATAAGTGTTGCACTACCGGTACTGGGTATGCGCTTTGTTGGAGCGCATGGTTTAGGGTTGCCTTATAGTTTCCACAGATGTGTACTGACCCATCTGGTTTTACAGGAGTCACGAAGGGTGTTTCCCACCTGGCATGGTTGATTGGCTCTAACACCCCTTGTGCTATTAATTTGTTTAATTGTTCATCAATTTTTGGTTTTAAGGCAAACGGGACACATCTTGCTTTTGACCAGATGGGAGCTATTTTCGGTTCTAGGCTAAACGAAATTGGGGTCCTCTTGTACTTGCTTAGGGTCCCATTGAAACATCTTGGAATTCTTGTTGCAGGCTTTCCTCCCAGTTGGCTGCAGCAATGCGGTTTATCCCAGTCATCCCGATTCCCAGTGGTGCAAACCATTCGATCCCTTACAGGCTAGGGCGATCACAGTCGACGATGGTCAGAGGCAAGATTTTGGCATGATTTTTAAATTCAACGAGGAAATGCCCACCACCGGGATTCGATTTCCCTAGTAGTCCTTTAAAATCAGTCTTTGTTTTTGTAGTTCTTTTTGTTTAATGTCCGGTATCAGGCACCGGATGGTATTCCAGGATACCATAGATAGAAAAGACCCGGAGTCAACTTCCATCTCACAGGGCTTCCCTTCGATGTTCACTTCTATCCGGACCTTTTTCCCATTTTCTACCCTGGCATTTCCGATGGTTACCATCTGGTGCATTTCGTCTCTGTCACTGGTTCTTTTGCTTCAGTTCCATCTGCTTCCGGCTTGTCTCTCTTCATGTCTTGGGGGGGGGGGGGGTGTTGCCGCATCTTTTAGGACTATAGCTCTTTTTGTTTCAGCAGACCCTTTGGATGTGCCCCCATTTGTTACAAGCCTTACAGATTGCGTTTAGGAACCTGCATTCAGCTCGCAGGTGGTTGCCCCCGCATCCTGCATACTGAAACTCCCGCCTGTTTCTTCTCTTTACCCACGATTTCTTGTCTGATTGAAGTCTATGGACATCTTCATTTTCGTCATCGGTGTCGCTCTGGGATTCGAGATCTTCGTAGTGGGTGGTCGCTGTGGGCTGTTTCTTGCATCCCTCTGCCTTCTTCTCTCTGGCTTGGTTTGGCGGATCTGGAATCGCATTCATTTGGTGCGTGGTGGCTGCGGATTTCTTTGCTGCTTCGGCGGCGGTTGCTTCTGCAATAGCCTTGGCCACGGTTATGTTTGGTCTATTCAGCAGCTAACTCTGAAGTGTAGTGTCCTTCAAACTGAGGACCACGTGGTCCCTCATGGCCTCGTCCATGTTCTGGAACTAGCAGGCTCCTCCAATGTGTCTCAGGGCCGCTACAAAATTTCCGACGGTTTCATCTTCTTTCTGGTCTCTCTTGTAGAACTCACATCTTTTTATCAAGTTGGAAACCACAGGTGCATAATGTGCTCTGAGCATTCTGTTCAGCTCGGGCCAAGTCATCTGTTTGACATCTCTGGGCTTCACCAGCGCCTTCGCCATTTTAAAGACGGTTGGTCCGCAGTGTGTAAGGAAGACAGCCCTCTTCCTTTGGTCAGATATTTCCTGCAGTTCGTTGCTTTCCAAAAACATAAGAAAGCGATAGATATATGACTCCCAATCCTCCTCATCAGGATTGAATGGTGCAGGAGGCGCACTGTTACCGGCCATCTCTCTCGCTCGGTTCAGATCGCCGCGTGCTTCGGTCTCGCTCTTCTATGATGATCCCACCTTCGTCACGAGTGTTCCATCCAGAAATAAGTTGCACGAGACCAGGTTCCAACAACAAACTCTTTATTTAATTCAGTAAAGCAATGGTAACGGAACAAGAGCCCAAGCCACGGCAGCCCTTTATATAGCAGCTTGCTCGTGGCTTGTGACCAGTGACACCACTTTAAGTGTTCCTGCCATCAGGCGGGTCAATCGGATTGGTTCTCTAATGGCCAATCCGAGAACGGCCTTTTCGGCCAATCAGAATAGGGAACTTGGAGCCTACCAAGTTCCATACATAACACCCACAATGATTTTTTGTGGAGCCCCAGAGCCACTGGATATATTAGCAACATGTTTGCTGGATTTTTATCAAAGGACTCTTTTAAAAAGATGAAAGAAGAACAATAAAATAATTACTGAGAAGGAAGAACTGGAGAAATGAAGGTGAATTCATCCTGAACAGTTTCCGAGTCCAAAAATACTGAAACTTGCCCAAAAGTTCCACAAGACTCATCCTAAATCATATAAGACTCTACAAACCCACGTTACATACAACTTAAATCAGGAATCAGTTTTATCAAAAGATTTCCAGAATCCTATTACACAAGTATCTAGAACACTCAAATAATCAGTTTTGAAAAATCAGAAAAACCAGCTGTAATTTACAAAATAATGGCACATTGCAAGATATTCAGTACAGAAATAAAGAGCAGAAATAAACTTAGCATCTAAAATCTGCATAAGATCCAAAATCTCCTTTTCCTCAATGCCTCTGTTTTATTCACATAAAAATATTCCAAACAATTCAAAAACAAACCAAAAGATGTTTCCTGCTCATCCTACTCCTAAGATCCATCTTTCTGGCTTTTTTCAAAACTTCTACTTGCTGAGAAGGGGTGTGATTTAACATTGGTACAACAATTGGTTCCGTGAGTGTGCGCTTCGCTTCACACTACAAGTGGTCCAACTACCCAAGTGATGTCAATCATTAATTTTTGAGATAAATCAAGGTCAGCTCAGGTCTATTACCTGTAACAGAATGTTTGAAGGAAGGTTAATGCTGAGGAAGTCAGAAGGTATCTTATACTTACTCCAGCATCTGATGGTTCTGTAGGAACAGATAGCTGTTAAATTTGCTGTTAAAAGGAAAATAGCCAAGACTTGTTTCCAATTTAAAGTATTTTCTCTTTTTTGAATACCCAAGTATGTTATTATTATTAAAACAGATGGGCTTTTACTCTATAATTACAATTTAGAGTACAAAATAAATATAGCCAACTCTGATTTTTAGTTTTTGAAGCATTATGTTTTTATTTTTAGGGAAATTTATGAACAGTTTAGGTTTTTAAATTCAAAAATACAAACACCCATGTATTGTCATAGAAGTCAATTTCAAACTCATTAGATGGAATCACACTTTGCTAGTTTTAATCAATGTAAAAAAAATAGAAAATCAAAGTTTTTTTTTTAATATGGACAGAATACATAACCACGCATATGAGCACAATTTGTTTCCAGACGCATTCCAGTGCAAGTTATTCGCGAATTATGAGCACTACTGGAATTGGAATTTTGAATTTTGACAATGAGTGGGGCAGTTTTTAAGCGAGTCATCACATAATTGAACATCCAGTAATTTTGGACCATTTTTAGCATGGTTGTTATATGAATCACCATGCTTGCTAAGTGAATCAAGCAGACCTAAAGTGAATCAAGTGATTGTTAAGCAAATCCAGTCTCCCCAATTAATTTTGCTTTCTGGAAGCTGATTCTGACAGTTGCAGATTGCAACCTTGTGACTGCAAACACTGCAACCTGTATAAATGTAAGTTAGCTGCCAAGTGCCCAAAGTGCACGATGGTCATAATTTTGAGGGTATAAGGGTGTAAGTCATTTTTTCTGAAGCCTTCATAACTTTGAACCATCATTATACAAATGGTTGAGTTGAGAACTATCTGTAAGACATCGTTTTGTGTTAGAATTTTTTGCTTCATTGTAATATCAACAAATAAGACTTACATGTATAGATAAACTGTCATGTGAAATTTAACAGTGCTACACAGTTTTGTCTTACCATAAAATAAGAATATAATATAATAATATTATATTAATAATAATATAATAATATTCAGTTTCCAAATGTACACTGAAATTATCTTTAATCAGGACAAAATCCTATAAAATCAAAACTAAATAAAACTATTCACTAAAACATTACATATGCTTGCAAAATAATACTTTGCTAAAAAAAATTAAGTGTATTCCACATTTATAGAACTACTGCTCAGAATAAACAATCGTAAAAAAATTCTACTTGAAATCTGACACATGTCCAAAATACAATTCTTGCCCCCACAAGTTACATGCTTATAATGCAATTTCCCCTTAACTGAACCACCCACTGCTGAAATCTATGCTGGACAACCAAATTTCCTTGCCACCCACAGTTGTGTTTTTTTTAAGAGTTATGCAAAATATTTCTTGGTCATTTAATTCATCAAGACAGAATCATCTCCTTGCCAAAAACTAAAGTAGCAACAAGCCATCAAAAGAAACTGAAAGTCTTCTTTAATTCGCATTGTTTATAAAGAAAGTGCAATCCTCATATAAATCAACATTAAAGAAGTTTTCATGGATACACAAAGAAACTTCCTGCTAATTCCTCCATTGACTTTCTATGTAGGAATCTGGTAGCAAGTGTTGGAAATGACAATTACATGTCTCTGGAAGGTGTAGTAGCATGGCAGCACTGAAGTAGCCAGAACTTTGTCAAATTTAAATCCCACGGGGATCATGAGTTCCAGATTTCAGAGAATAAATCAGTTTATTTGAGGTATGCTGATTCGTCAATTGTTGCCCTATGGTGCACCATTTCGCCCAATTGAAAATTACAACAAACAGATACAAGAGTTTTAATAGCATATAGATTAAAAATTTGCATGCTTCTTTTTTTTTTTAAAAGAATTTTATTAATTTTTAACAAACAAACATAT
>BLBF01000063.1:7439902-7474256 GCA_015471245.1 Laticauda colubrina
TCCTATCCTATCCTATCCTATCCTATCCTATCCTATCCTATCCTATCCTATCCTATCCTATTCCCATACACAAAGTAATAATTTGGAACCTAAACTGCTTCTCTGTTTGTGTAAGGGATAGGGAGGAATTTTCTTTTTACTAACAGATGCTCTTTTGTAGACTCATAATTTCTGTATGACCCCCAAGTACTAGAAGAGATTTTGAAGAACTGGAAAAACTCTTGAAAACACATATACCATTACCCATTAGTGGAAGAAAATACTCCAGTGTTCATATCTTTATGATGCAATCTACTAGGTCACAATCTAATTATACACTTTTTCATTGCTTCTGAACTTGTTGCCAATATGTAGCTAACTCCTGCATAATACGTAGAAAAAATTACTCCCAGGCAGCAGAAGTATGTTTCCTCATACTAATACCGTGTTTCTCCAACAATACAGCCTCCACCAACAGGAAGGCCCAGCATGTTTTATTAGCATAAAATCAAATTAAGCCCCTTCTCCCAAATTAAGGCCTATATTAAACATGTGAAATAGGGAGGAATGGCGGGGGGGGCTTGCCGTTAGGAAATACTTTTGTTGCATACCCAGATATGGTGCTGCCTGAGTTGACTTTGGTGTTGGTAGGGCACTTCCTATCAGATCTTCCTCCACCATTGCTTTCCCTTCTCCCTTGCTGCTGCGGTGTTTAGAGCAACACCGCAGAGTTTGGCGCAGCCATGCACAGCCAGCCAAGGCTCCTCCCTGCAACCGGAGCCCGGCGGAGACATTCAACTTCAGGCCCTGCTGTCGCTGCCTTCCTGGGACCACAGCGCAGGATCGGCCCACTCCAGGAGAAGCATCCAGCCACCCTGGCAGCAGGCAAAGTGCAAAGAGCATTGCCTGAGGTGCCCAGCGCAGCTGACATGCGGGCCCTCCTGCCCAGTGGCGGAACTCTCACCAAGGCAGCAAGCGCCTCCCCGCTGGACCCTCTGCTCATCCTGTCAGGGCCGTGCCAGAGCCATGCGGGCTGGGCAAAGCTGGAAAATAAGCCATGGGTGCGTGCCCACCTGCCAAGCGAAAGAGCCGGGCCAACCCAAGCTTGGCTTCCTTCCCAAGTCCCTCCTGCCCAAAACCGAAGGAGCCACCGGGAGAGGCTGCGCGAGGCAGTGATAGCGACCACCCATCCATGGACAGGGAGGCAAGGCAACGGCCTGCATGATGTCTTCCTCCGAGCTGAGCCCCACCAAGTCAGCGCCTCTGCCTGATGCCCGTTCCGCTGTAGTGTTTGGAACTGCCGGCGCATTTGGAGATGCATGGGGATGGGCTGAGCGAGGGGTGGAAAGAATGCTTCCCGGCCAGGGAAGCGCTGCAATCACCTCTCCTCCCTGTCCGTGGATGAGTGGGTACTATCACTGCCTTGGGCAGCCTCTCCTGGTGGCCCCTTCAGGTTTGCGCTGGAGGGACTTGGGAAGGAAGCCAAGCTCAGGTCAGCCCGGCTCTTTTATTTGGCAAAAGAGCATACCCGTAGCTCGCTTTCCTAGCTCTGCCCAACCCGCACAGCTCTGGCACGGCCCTGGTGGGATGAGAGGAGGTTCCGGCAGGGAGGCGCCTGCTGCCTTGGTGAGAGCTCTGCTGCCGGGAAGGAGGGCCCGTCTGTCAGCTGTGCTGGGCATCCCAGGTGAAGTTCTTTGTGCTCTGCCCGGCGCCAGGCAGGAATGGCAGCTGGGTGCTTCTCCCAAGGTGGGCCCGATCTTGCACTGCAGCCCCGGGAGATTCGTCTCCCCACGTGGGGTGGGTTGCCCTCTCAGGCAGGGGAGTTTTTGTTGTAGTAGGTCGTCATTTTTAAAATAATTGGCTTTACCTTCGAAGGAGAAGGGAAGGCGGCAACAGGAGCGCCTGAAGCCGAGAGTCTCCACCAGGCTCTGGTTGCAGGGAGGAGCCCTGGCTGGCCGCACATGGCTGCACCAAACGCCATGGCACTGCTCGAAACACCGCAGCAGCAAGGGAAAGCAACAGTGGCAGAAGGTCTCTCAATACGAAGTGCCCCACCAATGCCGAGGTCAACATCCAAGCTGTCGCTGCCTGCCCACTAGTGGATGCAAGGGTGGGAATTAAGTCACCCCCAAAAAGACAGCCTAGCCATTTTTGTGGGGGGTCAAAAAAAAAATAAGGCCCAGCCTTATTTTGTGAGAAACATGATATCTGTGTGCAGGCTGCAATGAGGGAATGAAGTTTACATAAATAAATGCTTTGCAAGGTGTAAGCCTGCAGACCGATTATAATTCAGAATTATTTTTATGTCCAGTATTAATAGCTTTAGGTAATTTCATAAAAATAAAAAACATTAAATAGAAAATAAATTAACCTGAAAAGAGAAATACCTTGACATAGCAAAGTAAACAAACACTGTTAAAATAATCAGGATGAACAGATAGAATTAATATTTCTTGGAATTTCTGCTGTATTTCTCATTTTGGTTATACTTGGCAACAGCCGTAAATAACACACAGGACTGAAGAAATATTATTTTCATCAGGGTGAATGATAACAGAAGCTGATATGGAATACAGTTTGTCAGACATGTTGACTGTATATTATGACAAATTCCATGCTTGAGTCTACTACAGGCAAATGTAATCTTGCTGCTCCCATCCTGTTGTTTTAATGCATTTTGTGGCTTTTTCATACAAGACCTTTCTGTTACTCCATTGCATATGTTCATCAGAGACATTAATTCTGCTGCTTAATCTTCTACCAACTGTACAAGACATTTGAATGGATGTTATAAAAGCACTCTAAACACTGTTAGGAAGCTGAAAAAGGAAGAGGAATATAATTTCTGCTTCTTTTTCTAAATTTCATGCATATTCGCTTTTTTTAGCATGCAGTGTTTCCTCTTAGCCTTCTGGGCAGAAAGACTGAAAAGACCATTAATAGCCACCACTTCTATACATCATTTATATCTCAATAACTCCTTGACAAGAAATACTAACTGCAATATGATTGCACTTCATGAAGGCTGAATTTTTAAGACTCTAATAATCTACCTTTTGGCCTTTTTGTAGATTTCAAAACCCTTGCATAACAAATTCTACATAGACAACACCCAACACTCAGAAAGCATCTAGAAAAAGTTTGAATGTTCAGAATCAATAAAATTAGTATGCAAAACTTAGAACCATATAGTCAAGTAATATGAAAGTTTCATATGGATTTAGGAAAAACATATATACAAACACACTGTTTATAGTGGAAAAAAATCCCCAAATTTAGGTTTGATTCTTTTTCTGCCAAACATATCACACAATTATTAAAGGCAGAGCCTACACATTTGGATGTAACTTTCTAATTCACAGAGGTAATGTGTGTGTTTCCAACCAATCACTCAGCAAAACTTACTGAATGGGAAGTGCAAAAGTGTATGCATAATAGTCTCTTTCTTCCACTGATGCTTATATCCTAGTACTACCGGTAGATGTACCTTTTTACATTTTATTAAAAGAGGCACTCTTTGTGGGATGGTTGGCTTATAAGCATTTGTTACTTCTGTGGCAGCTTATGGAAAGCTTTCCATATTAGCCACCAGAATTAACTTTCTAGAGGTTCCTGGTATTGGTGGATCACAGATTCAAACAAATTCAAATAAAAATTACTGTATTTTTCGGTGTATAAGACACACTTCCCCCCATCCATAGTGGTGGAAATGTCTGTGCGTCTTATAAAGCGAATGTTGCTGAAGCCATGCCTACCCGCTGGTCCCCACCCTTTGGCTTCTGCCTCCCAGCAATTTGCCTACTTGCAGCAAACCACCTGGTAAGCTTCAGCACAGTCTAATTAGCACAAGCAGCTGATTATCAGTTGAATCAGTCTTCAGGCTGCAGAGATTGCCATTGCCTATTGCTGCCTCCACACGCCCCTGCATCCCATTTTCAGGCTCCACGTTCCTCATTTTTGGCCTGTTTCAGGTGACCGGGTTCGGAACAGTTGGAAAATGGGGCACATGGAAGCCAAAAACGGGGTGTGTAGAGGCCAAAAATGGGATGTGAAGGGTGAAAATGAGGCATGCTGTGGCTGAAAATAGGATGCCGAGGCCAAAATAGCCTCAGCCCTGTAGCCTGAAACAGCTGATTGTCAGGAGGCCGATGCAACAGACAATCAGCTACTTGTGGCAAATCAGGCTGTGCTGAAGCTAACCAGGCTGATTGCTATTTGCTGCAAGGAGACAAATTGCTGGGAGGAAGAGGCAGAGGCCGATTTTTTTTCTTGTCTTCCTCCCCAAAAGCTATGTGTGTCTTATACTTCAGAGTGTCTAGTCTGAAAAAGTCCAAAAAATACAGTGTTAAATACTATTATTTGTATTACAAAGTTTCAACTATATTCCAGCAACTTGAACCATTCTGCCAACTATAGTGATAATTCTACCAATAAAGTAACCAAACTCTGACAACCATGGCAGAAACTATTTTTGCATTCAACAAATCATATATTGTAGCACAGGGAACAATAAAACAGCCTCTTTTTCACCCTTTTCCTACCATTTGCTTGTATCTTAACTTAAATAAGACAATTGAGACATAAGGAAGGACCAAGCATTCCACACAATAGAGATACTACCTGCCGTACCAGCAAAATAAGACAAATTTATCATTGATTGCTCCATCCCTGAAATATAGGAGAATTCAACTGCATCTGTTCCCTAATAGAATAGTATCTGAGGGGTTCTTGGTGTTCTCTGAGCTTGCTTGTTTCTTACAGATGTTTCATTACCCAAACTAGCTAATTATCTAATTTGAGACACAACTGGTAATACTGATGAGGTTACCTAGTTCGGGTAATGAAACACCTGCAAGCTCAGAGATCACCAAGGATTTCTCATTTCAACTCTTAGCCACAAATTATCTTTATTGGTAGAATGGTATTTGCCAGAGAGGAACTTTCTGGAGCAGATATGGAAGTGATACAGAAGGAAGTAAAGACCATGTCACACAGCACCAACGGATGGAAAGAGGATGTAAAACGGAGAGAAACACTTGCCATCCATTGGTTAATGCGATGCATCCGTTCTGTACTCACTGCGTCTGTTTTTCATACTCTCTATCCGTCCAGCATCCGTCTACTGAGATTTCATCCGCTCAAAAAGTTTTGAGCTGCACAAAACTTTTTGAGCGGATAAAGTATCCAACGAGTCCGTTCTACATCCGCTACGCACACGGGGAACATCCGTTATACATCCGTTGTCATCCGTTACGTGTCCGCTATATCTGCAAGGCATCCGCTGTGCATCCACTCAACTCGCATCCGCTCCAGCGGAAAATGGACACAGGGAGGAAGCGAAACGGACACGGAACGGACATGCAGCGTTAGTAGCATGGACGTAGAAAGGATGAAAGCGGATGCAGCTCGCATATAAAGCATTAAAACGGAAAAAACGTTCGTATAGGGGACGTATCTCGGGATGTCTAGAGGATGCAAAAGGACACCTAGCGGAAAACCTATATTTCCTATAAAAAGGGGGAGAAATCACCTGGATCTCACTTTCAGTCCAGCAGCCCTGCTGTGCAGACCTCTTCAGCCTTCATCTTGCTCTTGCTCTTCCACAGCATCCAGTCATCTCCACCATGGATCGTCGCACACTCCTTTTGGTAGCCGCCATCGTTCTACAACAGTGCAAAGCCCTCTACAGGCTCTTTCACCCGTTCTATGGGAAGAAAAGGAGGCGTCCAAGAAGTGTCTGGGTCCGAAGATGGATCGCAAGAAGAGGCAAGTACGGACTGTATAACAAGCTGATGGTGGAGCTGAGGAACGAAGACCCTCGTGCATTCCAGAACTTCATGAGGATGCCGCCAGCCATGTTTGATGAAGTTGTGGAGCGGCTGAGACCCAGGTTGACCAAGGCAACCAACGTCCAGCCCAGCCTGGACCCTAGACTGAAGGTGGCACTGACTCTGCGCCACCTGGCCTCCGGGACCACGTAAAAGAGCATGCAGTATGCCTGGAGGGTGCCACACAACACCATCAGCATTGTGGTCAGAGAAGTGGTGCAGGCCATCATCGAAGAATACCTGGAGGAGCTCCTCCAGTGCCCCTCTACTGAAGAAGGCTGGAAGAAAGTTGCAGAGCAGTGGTATCAGAAGTGGAACTTCCCCCACACCGTTGGAGCCATAGATGGGAAGCACATAGCCTGCAAAGCTCCAGCCAACTCAGGGTCCACTTATCACAACTACAAGGGCTTCTTCAGCATCATCCTCTTCGCCATGGTCGATGCTGACTACAAGTTCATGTACATCAATGCTTCAGGCAACGGGTCAGCTTCAGATGCCCAGGTATACAACACCAGTCACCTCAAGGAGGGGCTGGAATGCAACCTCATCATGGGCTTCCCAGATCCAGATCCCCTGCCCAACGACACACAAGATGTGCCCTACTTCATCGTGGGGGATGATGCCTTCTCCCTCAGAACCTACCGCATGTAGCCCTACACTTCCAGATGCCTCACCCGTGAAGAGAGGATCTTCAACTACAGACTGTCCAGGGCAAGGCAGGTGGTGGAGAACGCCTTTGGTATCCTGGCCAACAGGTTCCAGGTACTTCTCACCACCATGCAGCATTGCCCACAGACCGTGAGGAGGATCGTGGAAGCTTGCTGCATCCTGCACAATCTCATGCGCACCCGCTATCCAGTCTTGCAGAACAGGCTCGGGGACCACCAACAAGGCAATGGGGACATGGAGCCTGGTGAATGGAGGCAAGGGCAAAACCTGATAGATACTGTGGATGTGCAAGGCCCCAACAGAGCTTCACGTGAAGGGAAGAAGCAGCGCAACCTCCTGAAACACTGGTGCAACTCCCCAGCTGGAGCAGTGGAGTGGCAAGACAGGATGGTAGATGCTTAATGGATGCTTCCTTCAGCCTGTCTCATCACACTGATGAGATTGTGCCATGTATGTTGAGTGGCCCTACAATGAACAGGGCATTTAATAAAGAGTTGTGTTTATGTTGAAATGTGTTGATGAATGATTAAATTGTCATTGATAATAAAGAGCCATAGGTGTGGCACCTGGGAGGGTGGACCATACAGTCCCACTATGCTTGCACTGGAGGTTTATCTATCCCACTGCTATCCTAACCCATCCCACAGCTATTACCCATCCCACAGGTATCCCTGCCCATCCCACTGCTATCCTTACCCATCCCACAAGCATGCAAAGTCTTAAATCATTTCTAAAAGTTTCCACCAAGACTTTATTTACTAAAAGAACTGAACCAAGTGTGTGAAGTAAAGATAAACTTTATTAATAACAAACTGTAAAAGCAAAAGGACCCAAGTAAAGTGTCCCAAGCAAAGATAAAGTCAACAGGTAAGCAACCCAGTCTCTGGCACTCTTCTCAGTCACTCTGAGGCGTGCCCATAGTCTCAGGGGTGAAGGGTCCAGGTGCTGTGGAGGTGGCTGCTGCTGGAGTGCTGGTCTGAGGTGCCATTGGGGTGCCTGGCCCCGAGAGGACAACAGGGAATGGTGTGTGAAGGAAGCTCTCAGAAAGCTGGCTCAGTCCTGTGATGTTGAGAGCCCCTTCCTTCATGACATGGGGTGTCTGTCCCAAGACCGATGACAGATGTTCTGAGGCCAGGCTTGGCTGTGGGGTGGAGGAAGGAGGAGTGTAGTGGGGCTGTCTGGTCTGCAAGTGAGCGAGGTGAGGCGTCGGTGGCATCTGTGGCGTCGGTGGCATCTGTGGCGTCGGTGGCATCAGTGGTGTCGGTGGCATCTGTGGCGTCGGTAGCATCTGTGGCGTCGGTGGCACCGGTGGCGTACGATGAACCTGTGCCTGGACTGGGAAGGGCTGCCTGTGCTGCTGGAACTCCTGGTAGCCGTAGCCTTGGTAGGTGAGGGCCTGTGGAAAGCCTTGGAAGGGCTGTGACATCACCTGGGGTGGAGGAGCAGACCTGGACTGGGTCGGAGCAGGTTCAGCTGGGCCTGGAGGGCTGTGCAGAAGACCTGTGATCCTCTCCTTTATCACCTGGTACTGGGATTCGGACATGTCCATGAGGGTCTGGTTGATGTCGGTGAGGAAGGGCTTTCTGTTAGAGGATGGTATGTCGGTTTGTACCAGCTGAGAGAGGAGATCTATGCTGCTTTTGATGGTGTCCCTGATCTCCAGCAGGACAGTGTGGCTCTGCCCCTCCGGTCTGGCTCTCTGCCTGCTTTCTGTGGAGGTGGAGCTGGGGGTGGGTTGGTCTCTGCTGTCAGCGGCCTCTCCTTGCTCCCACTGCATCAGGGGGTCCTCCACGCTCTCCACCACGGGGAGTGCAGCTGTCGGGGGGGTCTCCATTGTGGGGCGCTCCACAGATACCTGCCTGGACACAGGAGCTGACTCTTGCCCAGAAGAGGACTGGCTCTCTGTGGGCTGCCTGAGAGAGAGGGTTGACAGAGGGACTGCTCCTCGGTGGTGGACCTCACCCTCCAAGAAGCTGCACTTGGCCATCACATAGGTCTCCCGGTCGGTGAGCTTGACCATGGCCTGGCCAGACGTCTTGAGGTGCAGCTTCCCGTACCAGGTGTGCTGCTAGTGCTGGTGCTTCCACCACCCGAGGAGGACCTCCGAAGTGTAGCCCAGGCTCTCCGCCTTCTCTCTCCAAGCCCCCTGCTTCCTCTTGGTGTCTCGATAGAGCCTGTGTCCCTTCCGCCATAGGTACTCGTTCTCCCTCAGACATTCGAGCACCTCAACCTCATGTTCCTCTTCGATGGAGTACTGTCTCCTCTCCCTATCTTGCGAATGCCTCTTCCTCCCTCTGGCAGGGCCTTCTGGGCCCTCATCAGAAGGGCTTTGAGGTTCTAGGGGCTGGTCCACCACACCACCAGCAGCAGCAGCAGCAACAACAACAGCAGCAGCAAAAGCAGGACCAGCAGGACCAGCAGCACCAGCAGAGTAAGCACCAGCAGAAGCACCACCACCAGGAGCAGCACCAGCAGAGTAAGCCCCAGCAGAAGCCCCAGCACTAGCAGAGTCAGCCCCAGCAGCAGAAGCC
Organism: Laticauda colubrina; assembly: GCA_015471245.1. Classification (NCBI taxonomy): domain Eukaryota; kingdom Metazoa; phylum Chordata; class Lepidosauria; order Squamata; family Elapidae; genus Laticauda; species Laticauda colubrina. Next base: position 7,448,910 of record BLBF01000063.1, read on the forward strand.
CCAGCAGAAGCAGAGTCAGCGCCAGGGGGTGGGATGGTGGCCCTGTCCTTCTTGCCAGGGTTGGCAGAAGATGGCACAGGCTTCCTCTTTTTCCCCATGGTTGTTGGCTGGAGATGTGTCTGGCAGCAGTTCTTTCCTCTGAATGGTGACCTGCTTGCGAGCTGCATCCTTTTATATCTGCGAGACTGACGCAATGCATCCTCCCCACATGCGCAGTGAACGCTTTGCATCCGCTAGGTATCTGCTAGGCATCCGTGATGCATCTGCATCATCCGCTAGGCATCCGCTCTGCATCCGTTCCTTCCGCTGCACGTCCGCTTCGCTGTGCTCCCCCGGAAGCCCTGCGGATGTGCCATCTGCTTCCATCCGCTTCCATCCGCTAGGCTTCCGTTGAGCATCCGTTTAACATCCTCACTACATCTTCTCCCTGTACTTTCCTTTCCGTTGTTGTCCGCTTTTTATGCAAATTTGGGGCACTTTTGAGAGCGGATAACAACGGATGGAACATTTTCTCATCCGCTGTGTCCTTTTAACATACTTTTTGCATCCGTCTGCCGATGTGACAGGGCCTTAAACAAGGAGAAGCCTCACCGTACAAAAATATGTCTCTTATGTAATGGTGAATATTACTGTACCACACAGATTTTTATGACTATTAGTATTTATTTTTATCTTCTGAAATAACTGTATTCCAGATATGTCTAAGAGAATAAGTATTTGCGTATTTTTATCAAGATAATTGATACTATCAAAGTATTTTTCTTCCTACAAATTAACACAGTATGCTGCCTTTCTCCTTAACTAAAAAGAAAACCATTCTAAACACTTTTATGTACAGTACTTCATAATTCTCCACCTACTGAGTTTGTAGACTTTAGAAACTGGGCATCACTTATATAATCTCTGTCTTTCTGTCTGTTTGTCTATCCACACATATATTGGGAAAATGGGGAAGGGGGGGAGAAAGAAAAGTGTTAGCTTCCAACTCTTTTCAGTGCAGTAGAATAAAATAACAATAGTTCATCCTTAACCTTTTACTGTTCCATATTTAATATATACTGGCCATTTCTATGATAATAAACTGCTATCAGTTTCTGAATCACAAACCTGAGAATGATTCACATTCCTCCAAATAAATTTTCATTATTAAATACATTTAGTGGGTAAAGAGAACAGAGAAATACCAAAACTCACAATGCAATATAATACATCAAGCAACCTTTGGTGTATAGAAAAGCAGCTTCAAAAGAAGCTTTATTCCCATTTCTTTAGTGATGGTGGAATCTTCTTGAAAAATACTATTCCAGTTCTTGTCTCTCTCACAAAAGAAAAAAAATATGGACCCAGATGTAGAAACTTCATTACTGAATTCCAAAAGGAACATTCACAATCAATTTGGGAATTGGTGATGTTAGTAGAAGGAAATATATAAACACAATAATATCTGAAAAGAAGCTCATGTATTCAATAATAAATGTGCCTTATAATAAAGAAATACATATATACAACTGTTGGATATGGTATATACAGAAATGTCAGAAAATTAACTTACAATTATAGTCTACAGTATCATTTGAAAGTAGTAGAGACTAAATCAGATGGACTGCATGTAAAATACATGTGAATCTGTTACACCTTTAATTAAAAGTTAACAGTGAAATCGATATAAGTAGAAGAAATATGATAAAGGAAATAGCACAAATGGACATTATCTCTAAAGGTCATTCATGTATTACAATGACTTAAAATAAGATAATTTTAGGAAGGTGGCATTAAATAATAATAACCAAAAGAGAGACTTCATTCTGTGGGAAAATAACTGCCAGCTGCCAGTTGCAACACTGCTGTGATCAGCGGATGATTTTGACACATGTTTAGACCCAAAGATCTTATTATAACTATTTTCATCCACTTTACATACAGAACAAGGTTTATGGTTAACATAGGGTGTCATTACTTGCCACTGAGATTTTGTAAGTCTTCTACATTAAAATTCATTATAACCTAGTTATATTCTATCTAACACTATCTTGAAAGACAAGCAACAGTCTGCTGCTGTCTGTTGGACAATATTTTATCCCTGGGTGGCTGGGATCAGGTGTGAGCCTCAATGATTTATCTAATAAAGTTAGAAGTGATGTAGGACTTTTTTTGTCACCCTCTAGTTCCCCTACTATTCCACACAAAGGCCCTTCATGGAGCTAACAAGAGCACTAGGGATGTTATTTCTTCTTACTATAGGAACAGGTTTATAATGAAGAACGTGACAGTTACCAAGCATTCCAAGGATTATGTAGGGAGAGGAAGGAAAAGAAACTAACGTTAATTGTACTAGCTAAAACACCAATCTTTGAAACATAAATCTATGGGGTTAGTTTATATGATGGCAAGTGCATATCGAGGACCCCATTAAAACAATCTGTCCAAAAATTTGACTAAGGATCAGAGATGGTATTCAGCAAGTTCTGACCAGTTCTGGAGAACCGGGACTGGAAATTTTGAACAGTTCGGAGGAGAACCAGCAAATCCCACCTCCGACTGGGGATTTTACAGTATCCTTCCCCTGCCACGCCTGCCAAGCCACACCCACAGAACCGGTAGTAAATAAATTTGAATCCCATCACTGCTAAGGATTCATAAAAGCCACTGTTATAAGTACTTCTTACTTCTTATATGTGCCTTAAAGCTCTATTTGTTATTTCGGGCCACTTAAATGCAGATTAAAGTATCCTTTAATTCACTTCATAAGTTTCATCCTGTCAGCAGTGGTTATAACAAATAGGATTTCCCCCTCACTCCGTCCCTAGTATGCTTATGTAATATAATGAAGACAAACCTTTGGCTACTTGTTGGGTATTAATAAAGCATATACAACACAAGGAAATGATCCTGATTAGGTAGCAAAGACAACCCCCCTCCCAATTCCAAACATTTAATTCAGCATTTTCACACAGGTTCCTACTCTTCACCAATTTACTGTTGCAAGCACATCTTATTTAGAAAGCTTAAAAAAAAAAAAAAAAAAAAAACACCCAACCAAACACTCTCAGTGTAATCTCACTCTCCCTTTCTGTCCCTTTCAAAGAGAAGGATGTTAAATTTCACGGGTCCACTTCCGAACTGACGGCAGGCAGAGAGCTGGGCAAAGATGCCCCTGACAGCAAGTTTAAACTTCGGAGACCTCCGCCCACTACCTAGAGTACGTAAAGGAGCCCAGGAAGTCTTCCCTTCTCTGAAAAAAAAAAAAAACACAAAAGCCAACCCGGCTCCCTCCAGCCCCGACACGCGAGGGGTCCCTGGCTGGGTCCTCCACCTCCTTTCCGCGGCAAGAGCATCCCTTGCCCGCTTTCTCCCTCCGGGGCCTTACCCAAATAGTGCCTCAGGTCCAGCAGAAAGTGAGGAGGGCCCCCGTTGAGCTGGTAGAAGAGGGAGCCGAGGCAGAAGAGCAGCAGGGCGGCCATGCAGAAGCCGTAGTCGCGAAGGGAAAGGAAAGGCAGCAGCGAGAAGGGCCTCCTCCTCCTCCTCCAGCCCATGCCGTGAGCGGGACCCCCGGAGGAAGCCGGGGCCACATGAGGCCGGGGCTCCGGGCAGCCCGCCCCGTAGTGCTTCGGAGGCGGCGAGGCCGGCTGCTGCTGCTGCTGCTGCTGCTGCTGCTTCATCGTCGTCGTCCCCGGCGCTTCCCTCGCCGCCGCCGCCGCCGCCGCCGCCGCCGCCTCCTTCTCAGACAGCTCGCCGGGCAGAGCGCATCCTCCATCCGCCTGCCCCGCTCCGCCTGCCCAGCACAACGGAGGGGGAAAACTTCGCCGGAGGTTCACGCGGTTTCTCTCCTACTCATTGCCGGGTTTCCCCAGCGTCGGAGCGAGCCTCGGACCAGGGGGGAAAAGAAAGCACCCAAGCGACCACCAGCCCCGGCGCCGTTGCCCTCTGGGCGGGCTGAGTTCGGTCTTGCCGCCGCGGCTTTCGGAGCTCCTTCTCGCCTTGCAGCGCCGCACTCCAGCCAGTTGCAAGCTCAGGTTACAAGTCCGGCGGACGGCGGGCCGGTGGCTGCAACTCACTGGAAGCAAAAAAAAAAAGTTGTTTGCCTCTCTCTCTCTCTCTCTCTCTCTCCCTCCCGCCGCCACCTTCCTCTCCTCTCTCTCTCTCTCTCTCTCTATTGCTGCCTAACTCTCTCCAGCTCCCCGGGGGCCTTCCTTTTGCTCGCTACACCAGCGCCCCCGGAGGACGGCCGCGACGGATCGCATCCGATCCGTCGAGGCTTCTCCGAAGTCGGCTCGACTCCTTCCCGAGCGGCCAAAGACGTCACGGACCTCCATTCCCATTGAGAAAAGGGCGGGGGGAAGGGAAAGGCGAGGGGAGGGTCCTCCCCGTTTTCCACAGACCGCCTTGTTCTGGACGAAGAAGGCGGGCGGGCTATATATGAAAGGATTAAAAGATAGCAAGCTAGGGGCTTCCTTGTTCTCACGGGTGCTTGGGAAGAAAGCAAGAAGACTGAGGTACTGCTTCGCGATGCTTTACAGCCTTCTCCGAAGCGGTTTACAAGAGTCAGCCGGTCGCCCCCAGCAATCCGGGTCCTCATTTTACCCGCCTCAGAAAGGTGGAAGGCTGAGTCGACTTCGAGCCTGGTGAGACTCGAACTGCTGGCAGCCGGCAATACAGTATTTCTATTCATAACTAAAAGGAGCCTCTCTACTTGGCCTAAGTCTAAAGGAGTGCAGTAAAGCAGGGAAAAATACGACAGCCCGCTAAATGCGATTTCTCTTCTTTTTTTAAAGTCATGACTTTTTCACTTACGGGGCAGTTCCAACCCATTGCAAGTGAACCATTTTCATGTTTATTGTGTTAAAGACTATTAATTCAAAAATGGAGGGGGTATTGTCCAGAGAAAGAAACAATTTTCTAATTAAGGTTCAGCTAGACTCAACATTCTTTGCCTCCATTCTTTGCAGGAGTTCCCGGGACTGGCTCAGATTTTGCTTCTTAAAGGCCCTGTCCCACTGCACCAACGGATGCAAAGAGGATGTAAAACGTTAAAAAAAGCTTGCCATCCCTTGGAAAACGCTATGCATCCGTTGTGTACTCATTGCATACGTGTTTCATACGCTCTATCCGTCGAGCATCCGTGCACTGAGATTTCATCCGCGCAAGAAGTTTTGAGCTGCACAAAACTTTGTGAACGGATGAACTTTCCACCGTGTAAGATGAAAATCCGCGACATACAAGCAACAAACGTTCTATGTTTATCATCCGTTAAACGTCCGTGTTTCCTCTCTGCATCCTCTGGGCATCCTTGCAACTCACATCCGCTGCAGCTGAAAACGGAAAGAGGGAGGAAAGAAAAGGTACATGGAACGTCTACACAGCGTTAGTAGCACGGAAATAGAAAGGATGCGCAGTGAACGGTTTGCATCTGATATACATCTGCTAGGCTTCCTATGAACATCCGTTTAACATCCCCCTACATACTACCCATGTCCGTTCTTTTCCTTTCTTTTCCATTCTGTTTATGCAAATTTTTGCCACTTTTTGAAGCGGATGACAACGGATGGAGCCACTCCCGAAATTTTGCTCGTCCGCTGTGTCTTTTTTGCATACGTTTTGCGTCTGTCGGCCAGTGGGATCTAGCCTTAACTACCAGTTTAAAGTAATGCTCCCTTTTCCAATCCTCTGATAATCTGGATTCAGAAAAAAATAGAACTGCATACAAGCATTTTTATCTCTTGGGAGCTATAATGGAATGTAGAAATGACCTTGGAAGATAAAGAGGAAAAGCAGGCTAATCACGGTCTGATAAAAACTTGAGTGGGAAAGAAGAGGGAGGAGGAAAACATCTCAGAAGGGACTTTCCCTAGTTTTCTGAAGAATAGAAGGAAAGTAGGAGGACTTTCAGATTTGCAAGATTCTGTTAATGTAACCTTGCAATAAATATAGAAGTAGTACTCCTGCATGCTTCTGGCTTGGAATTAATAGACTGACTAGTTGCTGTTCATGTAATCTTGTAATAATGATTGAAGTAGTACTCCTGAATGCTTTTTGTCTGCAACTAATAAATACACTAATTATCTGCTATTAATGGAACCTTGTAATAATGATTTAACTAGTACACTATTTTCTTATTTCTCTTGTGAGACTAACAGGAGAATAGATGAAGCTCTCTTATCTTTTATCTTGTGCAAGGTTCAGGCTCAGATGCCTAGCCTGAAAATTCACACACAGGGACAGCTGGTTTTTGAAGCAACTGTAAGCTTTACCCGAAGCTTATAAAATGCAGTCTATTTAGCAGTTCAAAGTTCAGTATACGAGCAGTTCATCGTATACTCTATATATGATGTTTTACAGGTGGCATCTTCTCCGCAACATTGGCAAAGATGTTTCAAGACAAATCAGTGAAATATTGGAAGTGTTATCAGATACCTGTGAATTCACATATGAACTCATTGGTAACATGCCATTTATTTATAACCACCTATTCTTTACGAGCTCTGGGAAGCTTTTGTTGTTGTTAGTTGTGACGCGATCCCATAGGACAACGTTCCAGGCCTTCCTGCCCTTTACCATCCCCTGGAGTCCATTTAAGCTCACACCTACTGCTTCAGTGATTCCATCCAGCCACCTCATTCTCTGTTTAAAGTCTTCTTTTGCCCTCAATCTTTCTCAGCATTAGGCTCTTCTCCAGTGAATCCTTCCTTCTCGTTAGGTGGCCAAAGTATTTGAGTTTCATCTTCAGGATCTGGCCTTCTAAAGAGCAGTCAGGATTGGTCTCCTCTCGGACTGACCGATTTGATCGCCTTGCAGTCCAAGGAGTCTTCCCCAGCACCATAGTTCAAAGGCTTCAATTCTTTGGCGATCAGCCTTTCATATGTTCCAACTTTCACAGCCATAAAATTGCAACTGGGAAAACCATACCCTTGACTGTACACACTTTAGTTGGCAGGATAATGTCTCCGGTTTTTAGTATGCCGTCTAGATTTGCCATAGCTTTCTTCCCCAGCAGCAAGCATCTTTTAATTTCTTGGCTATCGTCCCCATCTACGGTGATCTTGGAGCTCAGGAAAATAAAATCTGTCACTACCTCCATTTCTTCCCCATCTGTTTGCCTGGAATTGAGAGTGCCAGATGCCATGATCTTAATTTTCTTAACGTTGAATTTCAAGTCAACTTTTGCACTCTCCTTCAACCACATCAAGAGTCTCTTTAGTTCCTCTTCACTTTCTGCCATTAGAGTTTTATCATCTGCATATCTGAGGTTGTTGATATTTTTCCCAGCAATCTTAATTCCAACTTTTGATTCACTGGGCAGCTTACAAGATACAAAGAGCTAAAAAACACTAACATCTATCAAAAGATAAGAATAAATAAAGCAAAGAAGGAATCTTGCTTGAATCCCAATAACAACTTATAATATAGGCTCTGCCATCATATGAAATTGTTACTTCCCTATCCTTGTCTGATTATCGAAAGTTTGCCTTTGAAAGGATCAATGTACTATAAACTGCTTGCCATTCAACGGATCAATGTACAAAAAACTATTGTAAAAAGGTAAAAGAATGTAGCCATGTTGGTATAGAGGTTAAGGTACTGGTCTAGAAACTGGGAGACTGTGAATTCTAGTCCTGACTTAGGCATGAAAGGCTTTGGGCCACTTACTCTCATTCATCCCAGCCCACCTCACAAGATTGTTCTGGGGAAAATAAGAGAAGGAATGAGTGTTACATATGTTAACTGCCTTGAGTTATTTATAAAGTAATAAAGGCAGGATAAAAATCTAATAAATACATAAAAATAAATTCCAGCTCTTTGGTTGCAACAGGATACAATTCATAAATATTTTCAAAATCTAATAAATACATAAAAATAAATTCCAGCTCTTTGATTGCAACAAGATACAATTCATAAATATTTTCAATATCTATATACTACTAAATCTTTCATTTCTCAGTTTATACCCTCAAGTTAACCCAAATGGCATCTTATACCATAACTTTGGAATCAAGATACCTAAAATCTACTAACTTAACGAGTGCATTAAAAAAAAAAAAATCTGGGACTCATTACTCCTGTGGAATTGAAATTTTTATGATGTTCATTTCAGTTTAATTTGCAGATTTGTAGCCATTGCAGCATCCCTGCAGTCGCATGATCATGATTTCCAATACTCCCTACCTGCTTCCTACAAGCAATGTGGAAGCCTGGGGTGTGATCCGACAGGGTTAACTACCAGTTCGGTGATTTATGAGGTTCGGTGATTTATGCTGCACGTACTCACCTGTAAATCGTCATCAGCATGCTGCGTGCAGAGAAGCAGCCTTTCAAAAAGCACTTTTTTCCTGCTTTTTTAACTGCAGCTGTGCCTCACACGGCAGCTGAAGTTGAAAAAGCAGGAAATAAAGGTCAGGTAAGAGCCTGGCTGGGTGGGCAGGCAAAAACAGCAGCAGACATAAAACCGGTTCTATGTCTGCTGCTTTTCAAAGCTACCGGTTCTACAGAGGTGGACAGAATTGGTAGAAACCCACCCCTGGGGAAGCCAGCAGGAAGTTGGAAACCAGTCTGCTCTCATGCTTTTTTGCTCACCCATGGTCATGACCCATGGTCATTCAGCAAAATATTTGCCACTATCATTATTTTTCTATTGATCATATCCAGTCATACTTCAGCAGTTGATAGCTTCCAAAATTGTCAAATTTGGTATTCAACACACAAGGAAGAACTTGCTGACGTAGGCTGTGTCATGACTTGATATTTCTTCTGAACGAAATAGCGCGACACATTTAAGTCACATGTTTTTTTCAGTACTTGTCAGTTTTAGTATTTGTTGCATCTTCAACAAATTATTGACACCTACTGAGGTACTACTGTACTTGTTAGATTATCATGGGAACATTTAGCATCAGAGTAAAAAAAAATCTGTTCAGCTAAAATTCAATATTCATTCTGGCCATATCAGATTAGTTAGTTTTCTCTCAAAGAATGAACCACAGAACTGCCTAGTATAAATGCATTCATGTGAACAGCTTAGATCCCAAATATGACTTTTTGACTCTGAATATTTTTTTTCATTTGCAATTTTTAATGCCATTTCAGATTCATGTCCTGCTGTACTTGGAATTGGAATTTTCTTTTCACCCTTGGAAAGATAAAAGCAAGAACAGTTAGGCAATCAAATATGGATTATTTTGTGATGACTAATTCATTTTGGATTATACATCTACTATATCACAGGAGCATTGTTTTCTTATGAAGATGTTGTAAATTGCTCAATGGGTTTAAATGGACTCCAAAAAAACATTGTATTCAAGCCGACTGAAATCATTGGACTTCAATGCATCATTATGCAGTTAAATACTTCAAATTCCAATATTTTTTAATTTAATTTCTTTCACCCACGTATACATTTTAGGTTCTATTTGATTTTCAGCAATATATTGATACTAGAATGTAAATTTATAATTATAACCAGACTAATAAAATTTACAGCTTTGGGGGGAAGGTTATAAAAACTGGACTAAATTTTTAAAGAATTAACTCATGAGTGTATGTAACTCATAAGTGTATGTTTTCTTGGGATATGTCCTAAGATATTCGGACAATAGCTCAGAAGTTAAATAACAATCTGGACCTTTGTTATGTGGCTGATTCCTTCCACTCCTTCCCCATGTCCGCATGAACAGACAATAGAAAACATTAGAGATAATCCAAATCAAAGGCCCAAATCATTTTATACAATTCTTGTTGACCTCTGCAATAACCAAATGTCGCATTTGTTCACAGAAATAATGAGTAAGGGTTTGCAAAATTAAATCTTAATCATGTGATTTAATTCCAGCAGTTATTTAAAAAATCTGGCAACTGGCAACAAAGAATTTCCTGAGAAAATTAGTTTTGAATGAGTCAGAATTAATAGAACAAGCACAACTGAAATATTAACCGTGGGACTTACTTGTGCAATCAGATGTATAATCCTCATCTTGTTTAAAAAAAACCTTGTCCTGGGACCCAAATTAATAGTGATATTAGCATGTGTTTAAATTTGTCTCAATCATATAGTATCAAATGTCTATGATTTCCAACAAGAGCTTTCTTAGAGCATTGAAGTTGGTCCTCTATACCTATTGCTTACTGAAAGAATTTTCTCCTTCCAAAGCACTTTTCTCTTAATCAGCTGAGAAAAAAAAAAAGAACTGGATAAAAGCAGAAATGTAATTGCAAGTTACTTACAAAACTCACATACTCTAAAAATTGTGTCTTGGGTAGAGCTAATTTAAACAAGTAGATCTACTATCTACTGTCATGAGTCATAGTAGTTCTGACCTTTAAGCTTGATACTAATATAAGTTTTTTGTTTCCTTTTTTTTTCTTCTAATTTTAATTACATTTCCGCTCCTCTCAAAATATCCTTCCTAATCAAAACTAGCAGCAGCTGTTTCAGTGCTAGTTGCATAAAATGACTCAGTTGGCATCTTTCAGGCCAGTTAATCGGAGTCAGCAGGAAGACAATTTACTTTCAATATAAGGGGCGTTTTGCTTGGGAACAGGGAAATAACTAAGCTCTGCATCCATTCACCCATCCACCTCTCTCAGTAATTAAACCTATCTCACCTATCATCCCTCTAGCTCAAAGGCCTAATATGAATTATGCAGCAGTTTAGGCATGTAGAAGGCAATCCCTTAAAGTTGTAATGTAATCCAAGCCAATCTGCAATCAGAGCCCAAGTTCACTGGGAAAAATATGAAAAGAATATTGCAAGGGGTTATCAAAAACGAATCAAAATTTATACCAGTCTATCTAGACTGCTATATATTAATAAATGTATGGTAGCTGAGTAGATTTATTAAATATCTCTGGTTTAGCATTGATCTCTCAGAGTCAAATAAATCAGCCAGTAAGAACAGATACTATTAAGGAATGACAAGATGGAACAAGGAAGATGAATAAAGGTCAATTTCCTATCCCCTGTTGATTGGGATATCTTTGATTAGCAGCTTTTCTTCCTCTATCCAAGGAGCAATTGGCAGAATTTATCTGTATAGATGAGAAACTTCAAGGAAGTCAGTCTGGCATATCAGAAGGAAGATGCTAGTAGAATATAATTAAATGTGGGCATTGGGGAATTTTTTTCCAGCCATTACAAATTGTTGAAAAGTTTGAGCATGCCCAAAAGGCAGATGGTACAGTTTAAAATGTGACTGCCAAATCTCTTCTTCCCAAATGTCCCATCTTAAGACTTGATAATAAAGTGCTACTAGTAACGGCTGAATCTTCAATTACTCTGGTTTGGCTAGCTAAGAGGTTTATATTCTTCTGCCAACAACCTCTCCATTCAGTCCAGTCCTAGGAAAAATAGAAAGGAGAGTACCTAGAACATATCAATTCAAGTAATATATAGTATAAAAATATGGTATAAATATGTACTATTTCCCTGAGAATAAGAGCTATTCTTAAATTGTAATCATGTTGGTGCACTAGACATGGGATCTCAGTAAAATGAAAAAAATTCCTTTGGGAAACTCCCACAGAGAATGCTATTCCCTTGTAAGCCAAAGGATTTACTTGCAAGCCAAAGGATTTCCTTTCCATCCAGCTGTCCTTTAGACTAGGAAAGTATAAATAGGAAAATGTTGCAAGTAAAACAGTCAAGCAATTCTGAGTGTGCTAAACTATGCAGACAGCTCCCAAATAAGAACTTAAAACATATAGCTTAATATCATTTATTTAACAACATTAGAATAGCTAATGATTATACTGGTTTATATGTATAGAACAAACAGTAATATGGATACATTACATATGATATATTTAAAAAGGCATCCCAAGATCTTTTCTCACTTATAGCCCTGTACCTTTAGAGAAAGTACCAATCAAAAACAAAAGCTTTCCCCTACCAATTGGTGAAACAAGGCAGAGTATAAATTAATCTGTATTTAAAATGACAAGAGACTCCTATGAACTCAAGTACCTTCCATAATCTTGGATTGTCATTGTAATTCTCAAGAATCTATAAAAGAGATCTAGCTTTATCAATCCTATTAATAGGAAATATTTATATAATAATCGGGGCATTGTTCTACCCCTTTCTGAAAGTTTAGTTTTTTAACAGCAAAATTGTATGCAGTTTGGAGGTGGTATTCAGCAGGTTCTGACCAGTTCTGGAGAACTGGTAGCGGAAATTTTGAGTAGTCGGCAAATACCATCTTTGACTGGAGATTTTACAGTATCCTTCTCCTGCCATGCCCACCAAGCCACGCCCACAGGTAGTAACAAAAGTTTGAATCCCACCACTGATGCAGTTCCATTTAGGAATAAATCATGTCCAGCATCTGAAGAATGAAAATAAATATATGAGTAGGCATGCCTAGAATTGCTTTGTGACAACTTCCTTCTCTTACTTTGGCTTAAGAAAGTTGGTAGCATATTTCACAATCACTTGGGCAGAACTATCCTAAGGCATTTTAATTTAGGAAAAAAAACCTAATATGGAACATTTTGTTTACAATTTTGTGGGGTTTCCCCCAGGGGTGGGATTCAACCGGTGTTACTACTGGTTCGGTGATTACGTTTTGCTGCACAAAGCAGCTGAGGTTGAAAAAGCAGGAAATAAAGGTCAGGTAATAGCCCTGGTGGGCAGGTGGGCCAAACAGCAGCAGACACAGAACCGGTTCTGTGTCTGCTGGTCTTCAGAGCTCATGGTGCTATAGAGCTGGGCAGAACTGGTAGCATCCACCCCTGGTTTCCCCAGCCACTTAATTAAGACATTTCACCATTATAGAAGCTACTTTTAGCAGTGAGAATTAAAATGAGAAGCTGTGCTTTATGCTGACATTTTAATCAGCAGAATGCACTACTCTATAGAAAAGAACTGATTGGTTAAAAACCATGATTATGTCATTTGAGCAGGTTGATATTATCTGATGATAATTAGATAATTTATTTTACATTTCATGTCATTCTGTGGAAGGAAGTAATTTGAAAGAAAGTGACATCTATTACTTTTCAGACCAATCATGCTGGTTGTTATATAAGCAGCTTATAATATTGATCTTCTTCATTTTTTTTCCAGGTGATAAAACTTTATGGTATATAGTTAAAACAGATAAAATGGTTCATTGAACAAAACTTGGCTGATTTTTATTTTTCATCCAAAATCCAAATGATCTGTCAGAAAAATTGCAGGCATATTTATAGCTGAAGAAAAGTGATTGACAAATTATATATAATTGTTTTCTTCTTCCTCTCAAGCTCTGTGTTACACAGCATTTAACATTCTATTTTGTATATAAATTGTTCCAAATTAGCTTATTTCTAATCTCTCATTTTCTTTAATTTTTTTTTCTCCCACTTCCCTGATTAACAAAAAGGCATACATATGCTATGAAAGAGGGAGAAAATCAGAACAATTCAGCCAGATCTAAGCACGTAAAATAGGAAATAAATCATTTCTATTTCGACTGAGAAACAAGTCCCATGCTTTCAAGTGAGATGTACCCCTGGGTAAGTGTACTTTGTGTTGTATCTTAAACTAAATTGGAACCAGTGTAGTAGTGCCCATGAGTACAAAATTGATGCTTTTTATCCACTCTATTTGTTCACTAATCCAAGCTGTAGAAAATTTCACATATTTTCTTGATAGCTGAACTTGACAAACAAAAAATTCCATAATAATAGAGGATTTTACTGAGTTTACTCATAGGAAGACCAAGTGCTTTCCTAACATAATTATATATGAGCAATTCTTGAATTTTCTCTCTATTATTTTTTTGGAATATTCCACTTTAAATTCAGGGTAGGGAGCTTTTAGAGGAATGTCATAATCCATCAGTAATTTATTCATTGAAAGATAAATATCTTTCTTGTTTTTAGAATAAAGAACTAAGATTAATACCATAATGTGTAATCAGGTCCTCAATCCATTGATTAAATAAGGTCATATATTTGCCTTTTCAATGCTGCAATTTTTGGTGATAGTAAGTATAGAAAATCCATCGACATTATCTGGGTGTCAAATTCCAAATACTGGGTATGTAATTGAAAAGAATATTATCAGTTGAAAACATTTGGTGTTGTTACCTATCAGTGTTAAGACTCAAAGTATCTGACCAATTTTCAGTGAAAGTGTTTTTGAAATATCTGAAGTCAGACAAAAGCACACACACGCAAAACCATTTCATGCAGTGTGGATAGTAAAAGTGTTGCGCTACCCTTAATTTAAACTGGAATATTCCAAAAAAATAATAGAGAGAAAATTCAAGAATTGTTCATGTATAATTATGTAAGGAAAGCACTTGGTCTTCCAATGAGTAAACTCAGTATAATTCTCTGACTATTATTGTGGAATTTTTTGTTTGGCAAGTTCAGCTATCAAGAAAGTATGTGAAATTTTCTACAGCTTGGATTAGTGAACAAATAAAGTGTATAAAAAGCATCAATTTTGTACTCATGGGCACGACTACACTGAAGGAGTTCCCTTTCACCTATGGAAATTTACTGGGTAACTTTGGGTCAATTTCTCTACTCTTAATCCATCCTACCTTACAGGGCTGTGGTGGGGAAAATAGGAAGAGGGCACTATATATAGAAGCTTGAGCCCCTGAACGAAAGACTGAGTAAAAGTATAAGAAATTCAAGATGGAAATAACATTCTTTTACATAAGTATGTTTTTTTATAATATTCATGTAGTTTTTGTTGAACTGGCCACTAAGCTATTGGATAATCACTTAAATATAGGTCAGCAGTGTGTTGTAGCTGCCAAAAAGTCAATGCAATCCTAGGTTGCATTAACAGAGGAATAGAATCAAGATCATGAGAAATGTTAATACTACTTTATAATGCCTTGGTAAGACCCACATCTGAAATATTGCATCCAGTTTTGGTCGCCAGAAAAGATGTTGAGACTCTAGAAAGTGAAGAGAAGAGCAACAATGCTAATTAGGGGACTGGAGGCTAAAACATGAAAAATAGTTGTATGAATTGGATATGTTTAGTTTAATGAGAAGAAGGACTGGGGGTGACATGATAGTAGTGTTCCAATAACTAAGGAGCTGCAGGAAAAAAAGAGGGGATCAACCTATTCTCCAAAGCACCTTAAGGCAGAACAAGAAGCAATGAATGGAAATTAATTAAAGAGTGAACCTACCTAGAACTAAGGATAAATTTCCTGACAATTAGAATAATTAATCAGTGGAATGACTTGCCTCCCAAAGTTGTGGGTTGGAGGTTTTTTAGAAGAGATTGGACAACCATTTGTCTGAAATAGCATAGGGTTTCCTGCTTGAGCAAGGGTTGGACTAGAAGACCTCCAAAGTCCCTTCCAACTCCATTCTGTTAAATCAGGAGTCTCTAAACTTGGCAACT
The DNA here is from genome assembly GCA_015471245.1 of Laticauda colubrina. NCBI lineage: Eukaryota > Metazoa > Chordata > Lepidosauria > Squamata > Elapidae > Laticauda > Laticauda colubrina. Next base: position 7,464,254 of record BLBF01000063.1, read on the forward strand.
TTTAGACTTGTGGAATTCAACTCCCAGAATTTCCCAGCTAGCCTTTGTGTCAGGGAAATTCTGGGAGTAGGAGTCCACAAGTCTTAAAGTTGACAAGTTTACAAATCCCTGAGATAAATCAAGGAATGAAACTATTGAGGCAGTCAAATATTAACATGTCATATTGACTCCAAAAATGAGATTTTTGAAGCTTTTGCTCCTTTTTCTTTTAAATTTATTATAGTAGCAGTACTGCTATGAAGTATTGCTATGAAGAATATCAAAAGCCACTTCTCTATATATTTTTTCTTCTGTTTTTTTTTCCAACCATACTTTCTTGTACTTTTTTGCTTGGTGTTAGTTTTTATTTGTTAGTATATGTGTATGTATGTGTATATAGATTATATATATTTTATTTTTTATATAGTTTAATATAGCAACCATCTATCAAGAGTCAAAAGGATAGATTACATGTTCCATAGTTCTTTATTACATGGTTTGAGGAAGTTTATATTGTTCAAACTAAGAACATAGAGAATTAACCAAACAGTGACAAAAATAGTCCTGAGCAGGAAAATAACAAGTGCCAAAAAATTAAAAAGGTGATAGTAAAAAAAATGTTCTGTGTTTGCTGTTCAACCCCAAATTCATCCATGTAATATTATCCTGAGAAAGTTTCTAAACTGAAAATATCTATCATCCAGTGCATGAAATTATTTTTCAATAAGAGAAAATGAAGAACATGTGTTTGCACTTTATTAGTTTCTTTGGGGCTACTGGTTTTAGCCAACAAAAATAGTTTTCTATTAAAAAAAAAAACAGAAATAGGGCAGGCTGGGAGAAACACCAGCACAGACAGTGCTCTATTTACAAAGACTTTATGTACCGAGAGGCTGTTCCTAAGTCTGTTTTGTTCGCAAGTCCAACAAACATGAAAAATATATAGTTCTTTTCTTACCTTACAGTACTGGTAGTCCTCAACTTATAACAGTTTGTTTAGGTACTGTTTAAAGTTACAATGGCATTAAAAAATGGACTTATGACCGTTTTTGACACTTCCAACCAGTGCAATATCCCCATGATCTTGTGATCAAAGTTCAGATGCTTGGCAAATGACTCATATTTATGACGATTGTGTTGTCTCAGAGTTATATGATCACCTTTTGCAACCTTCTGACAACCAAAGTCAATGGAGAAGCTGGATTTAATAGCCTGCTACTAACTTAAACAACTGCAGTGATTCACATGCATGAGAGGTCATAAAATAGAGAAAAACCCACTTAAAGAATGTCTTGCTTTGTGGTTGTAAGTTCAGAACTACCTGTATCTGAGCAAGTGGAAGACGGAAAAGAAGGTGGGAGAAGGCAGAAGGATTAGTTTGTTCATAGCAGCAAAGGTTTGCAACTGAAAACTTCATAAGGAGATTAATGGCTGTAATTGTATGAAAACACAACTTTGATTCATGCACTGATTGCATTTAGATCACTGCAACATAGTTTGAAAATAGCCCTTGAAAATGACTTAGAAGCTGCAATGGATTCAAAATGCAGTTTCAGGGCTACTAACAAAGGAAAACAGTTGTAGTGGCATGACACTTTTGCTTTGACCATTGACTGCCAGGTCCCAATGCAAGATGCTGAGTTTTGCTGATAAAGCCTATGTGACCTCTTTCCTCCTGACCGGTATCAGCCCATTCTGTGAGCTCATCTGGAGGAGGGCTACAGGGGATCCCCATGCCTTGCGAAAGGGAAAGGCATTGTGCAGCTGTGACTTCTCGTTCATAGCCTGGCATTGGGAATATGTCACAACGCAAATTGTTAGCATCAAATGTATAAGACTGTATTTCACCAGTACAGGCATAAGATAACCAGGCATAAAAGTACCATTGAACTTAATGCCCCTACATGTTAATAGACACATATAGAATCACATTGTAAATCTCTAATCCAGCTAATCTCTTGAAGGCATGTGGATCTCATTCCTGGAGAAAATATGGCCATGCTTTCCTTCATAGAATTTCTTGTTTAAATAAATTGAGACATCAGCTCTGCATGTACATTCCTTTGTATGTGCTTTTTGTTTTTCCAGTAAAATTAAAGAAAGAAGCCTGAAACCTGTGTACAAGGATCTTAATGATATGAAGAATTTTCTGTTTCCCTCTTTATTGCTCTGTTCATAATATGGGGCTTCTTTATGTACATTTGCATATTTCATTTATTTTTATTGAACCAATTATCCGAACTCATAAATACATCTAAAATATGTAGTGGCTTGGCAATAGAAGAACAGGTTGGTGTCTGAAAATGGTAAACAAAGTATATATGTATATATAAACTTGTAAAGGAAATATTGGTCAATTTCATGGCATATCTGACATTTGAATGGATTTGCAAAGCATCATTTCAAGAAGAGAAATCTACATATTGATGGTACTAGCTCAGTCAAACATTTTAGCTGGTTGGTTTGGATTTTGCAAATGTAAAAATAGGTCAAGCATGGAAACTGGCATACCATTGCTGAATGGGATTGTGCCGAGAAATCCTGACAGGTTTATTCTTGCCTAGAAAAATATACAGCATTGAAAGAGTCATATACAAATAAAAATTATGAAGGCAGGGAAATTGTTGTGCCAAAATCTGTATAAAATATACCTTGCAGAGGGAGGATATAAGAGACAGAGATATAAGTGGTTGGAAGTTTCAGTTTAAATCCTTTGCTACTATACACTACAAATATATACAATTTGCAGGAACTGAAAGAATATACATATTTTAAGATCAAGATGCATGTTGTAAGCACCAAGGATATTCTAAAAATATATTAATTAAAATAATAAAGCACAGAAAAAATTAGAGAAATAGAGAGTAAATGAAATGATATATATAAAAAGTGGAGACTATAGGGAAGATTGGGAGATTATGAAATGAAAGATAGAACTTAAGGCAGCAGATATATCTGTTGGGTATCATTTTGTTCTTCCTAGTAAAGTTTGTTATGAAGTGTATTCTGTTATTGTTACAAAATGGCAGATATATATTAAGCACGAACACAGATGCTTGTTAACCTTATGTTTTAATAATGAAAAATGGATATCTGCAGATGCCTGCAGCAAATATTTGGCTTATGCTTTAAGATAACATAGTACTGCCGTAATATCTGCATCAGATTCTCTTCTGACTTTCCCGTAATGTTCTTTTGTTATTAGAGTACTTTCTTTGTCCTAGAATTTAACATGGCTCAGTTTTTCCCAGTTCTGAGTGTGGATAAGCTTTGTCTATGATCTGATAGCTGATAATTCATAAGCTCAAATAAAGTTACCAGTGCTTTATAAATACCCTTCTAACGTGGAAACAATATAGGCTGTCACTGCCAGAGGCACTGCAGTTACAAGTATGTAATCCATTTACTGTGTTACTGAAGATGTTCGGAGAGTACAAATGATCTATTTGGCTAATGTACAACGGTAAGGTCATTTCTTACATTCATTTCCTTATCTGTGTATTGGTTATTTTTACTTATTAAGTAATTTGAAATTTCTTTGTGAAATATTTATTGAAGGGTCCATCAGAAGATATCACACTTGTTTGCATACTGTGAATCTTCAGGTGACCAGACTTTGGCTAAAGGCCCTGCACTTTGGATGCATCAGACAAAATCCATTCACCATTTAGTTAGCATAATTTGCATGTGTAAAATGGTATTTTACCATCCCCATATACACAGCTGAACAGATACTTTATTTTGCACTCTCTTGCACAAATCTAAACTGAAGCTCCCTTGATCTTGCTAAAAGATTATTACCTTCAGCAATGTGGCTGTTTCCATGATTCTTCAAAGCCTAATGGAAGAAATTGTAACAAAAAGTTAAACCATATGAACCCTCTCATCCGAACAGTAACTTGTCTGATTTTATTACAAAGCTTGGCCAGGACCCCAATTTTTTTTAGGGGGAGTGGGACTTGCAAAGAAATAATTCCATATGATTGTGCCTGTAGTTAATGTTTTGAAATAGTCTAATTGGGTTTTTGGTTAAAGAAAAGACTGTTTGCATAGTGTTCTATCTGCACTTGACTTATTTTGCACAACACAACAAAATGAAATGTAATGTGTATCTAACTTAAGTATACTTGGCAATTTTACTGCCCTGCTTTCGTAGAATTTCAGCTCTCAGTTTATTTACAGACTTTTTTCTTTTTCCATAGCTAAACAAAATGTTCTTGAATGAAAAGTCACTGTTGACCATCTGGTATAATTGAGAAGCACTATTGAGAAGCACTATAGAAAAAGAAAACTGCTTTCACTGATGCTACTGAAATATTTTCTAGCCGAGACATTTTTTCCTCCTACAAGCACGTAACATTTCTAATATTGCTGCTTTCCTACTTATTAATCTTCAAAAGATTCCTGGGTTGCACCTATAGAAAACCCTTCTGAACTAAACAGAATCTTAATTTAATTTTTTCTCATTTTAAGGAAATATAATGTATAGTTGGTGTACAGGCTAAAGGCTAATTAGAAGCTGCTTAAATAGGGAATTGGATCCTGGATGTGTGTTGAGAATTGTTTTGTTCGGAAAACACACGAGGTAGACCGGGTTCCAACAACAAATACTTTATTCTTCAACTAGTTAGTAAATAGGAACACTTGGCTGAAGCTGAGGCCAGCCTTTTATACAGGCTGGCTTGCCTGCTTGCAGCCAATGGCAGTTGTTTAGATTTGCCGCCTTTTAGCAGCTCTTTGGATTGGTTCCTAGTGAACCAATCCAATGTTCATTTTATTGACCAATCAGGTTTGTAGATTTGGAGTCACCCACTTTACATATAGAACACCCCTCCCCCCTTAGTTCAGTCCTACGTGGTGACGTAGTCTCGCAGGTAGGCGGGGCTTTTCCGGACTCGACTTGACTTGCGCGGTTCATTCTTAGTGCAGACTTCGACCGGTTCGGATGGGGCTGCTGTGTCGTCCGTCCTTCTCCCTGGAACCGTCTGGAAGGGTGAGTCAGCCATTTTACCGCCGCCTGAGTTTCTTAGGCTGACGGTTTTGCCGCTCCCTCCCGTTTCCTCTGGGCAGGTCGAGCTGGCTTGGCTGGCCCCTTCCGATGGGCTCTTTCCGCAAGTCTCTCCAAACAGTGAGTCTTTTATTTGCTCTTTTTGTTCGTATGTTTCATTGGGTTTGGTTTTAAACAGTTCTTTATTTATTTCTCGCCTTTCCCCCCCCCACCTTGGTTTGCAATTCGCCGGTTTTTTCGGTGAATGTTTGTAAGTCTGTGGGGTGGATACCCTCTCCGTCTATTGAGTAGCCCAGGAATTCGACGCTGTTCTTAATTAAACAGCACTTTTCTCTATTTACCTTGAGGCCAGATTCCCTAAACTTAGTTAATACTTCTTTGAGTCTGTTCCTTAATTGAGTTTCATCTCTGGCCGAGATTAGGACATCGTCAAAATAGGGAACGACTCCTTGTATGCCATTTAGAAGGCGTTCCATCAGACTCTGGAAGACGCCAGGGGCCACGCTTACTCCAAATTGGAGCCGGTGACATTTGAATGCGCCCTTATGGGTGACTATAGTCTGTGCTTCTGCTGTTTCTGGGTCCACTGGGAGTTGTTGATAGGCTTGTGCCAAGTCGAGTTTGGCGAAAACTTTGCCTTTTCCCAGGGAATGAAGCAAATGCTGGACTACTGGCACCGGGTATGCGCTTGGTTGTAATGCGTGGTTCAGGGTAGCCTTATAGTCACCACAGATTCTGATGGACCCGTCAGGTTTTATGGGTGTGACAATAGGCGTTTCCCACTTGGCATGGTCCACAGGTTCTAACACCCCTTGGGCTGTTAATTTGTCCAGCTGTTCCTCTATTTTTGCCTTTAGTGCAAAAGGAACTCGCCTGGCTTTTATTCTTCGTGGGGCTATTTGGGGGTTTAGATTGAAAGAAATGGGATTTCCCCGATACTTGCCAAGTGAGCCGTCAAAAACGTCCTGGAATTCTCGGATGAGGTCGTCTTCCCAGCCGGTTGTAGTCACTCGATCGACCCCGGTCATCCCGAAGCCCAATGGCGCGAACCATTCGATGCCCAGGAGGCTTGGTCTGTCTTGGTCGACTATGGTCAGCGGAAGCACCTTGACGTGATGTTTGTAGGCGACTCGGAATTGTCCCATGCCTACCACAGGGATTTGGTTTCCCTGATAGTCCTTGAGGGTTAGGTGCTGCTTCTTCAATTCTTTGGGTTTGATACCTGGGACTAGCTGTTTTATTGTGTCCCACGATACCATGGAGAGGAAGTACCCCGAGTCCACTTCCATCTTGCAGTGTTTTCCTTCTATTTTCACGATGACTTTAATTTTTTTTCCACTTTCCGTCTGAGCGCTCTGTATAATGACAGTTTGGTGTGTATTGGCTCGCTTCTCTTGTTGCCACTTTCTCTCGGCTCGTTTAGGCTCGGCTCGTGTTGGGGAATTTCTGCGTCTCGTCGGGCTGTAGTATTTTTTGTTCCTGCAGACCTTCTCGATGTGTCCTCGTTTTTTGCAATGCCGGCAGATGGCATCGAGAAATCTGCATTTGGCTCGGGGATGGTTTCCTCCGCAGCCAGCGCATTCCCGCCAATTTCTCCTTTCGCGCTCTTTTTTGTTCGTGAGCAAACGGTGTCCTCTTTGCTCGATTCAATTGTTTCGCCCGACTCTTCATAGTGGGTTGTGGTGGCAGGGTGCTTTCTGTCTTTGGTTGGTGTTTCTTCGCTGTGTGTGTTCATCTTTTTAATGGCTACGGCAGATTTTTTCGCGGCTTCAGCGGCTGTGGCTTCCGCGATGGCTTCGGTAATGGTGATGTTGGGTTTGTTGAGCAATTTACTCTGTGCGGTCGAGTCTCTCAGGCCCAGCACCATGCGATCCCTCATTGCCTCGTCTATGTTCAAAAATTTGTCTGAGGGCAGCGATGAAATCGGCGACGGTCTCTCCCTCTCTCTGGTCTTAGCGGTAAAATTCGTGTCGCTTTATTAAGTTAGACACCATCGGAGCGTAGTGTGCTTTGAGGAGTCTTTGCAATTCTGTCCACGTTAGTTGTTTAACGTCCCGGGGCTTCGCAAGGGCCTTTGCCATCTTAAAAACTGTTGGCCCGCAGTGCGTCAGGAACACAGCTCTCTTGCGTTGCTCTGAAATGCCTTCCATTTCATTGCTCTCCAAATACATTTGGAAGTGATCTGCATAGGAATCCCAATCCTCTTCGTTGGGATTGAAGGGTGCGGGCGGTGCGTTGTTTCCAGACATCTTGGTTGTAATCTGGACTTCTTATCACCGCGTGCAGGTTTTTCCGTTCAGGACGATCCCACCTTCGTCGCCAGTGTTTTGTTCGGAAAACACACGAGGTAGACCGGGTTCCAACAACAAATACTTTATTCTTCAACTAGTTAGTAAATAGGAACACTTGGCTGAAGCTGAGGCCAGCCTTTTATACAGGCTGGCTTACCTGCTTGCAGCCAATGGCAGTTGTTTAGATTTGCCGCCTTTTAGCAGCTCTTTGGATTGGTTCCTAGTGAACCAATCCAATGTTCATTTTATTGACCAATCAGGTTTGTAGATTTGGAGTCACCCACTTTACATATAGAACAAGAATATTCATCTCAGAAGAATAAGAAATAAATATATTTAACTAGTGACCAGCATTTTTGCAAGCATGTCAGAATTGTAGGCTGGAAAATGCAATTTTTACGCACTGGAGGCACAGTGTAGTTTTTACATGTCTTCAAACATCTCCTAGAATGCAGAGCCAACACACAGACAATAGTGGAGGATGGGAAAAGTGAGACTTAGAGTTTTGTTTCTGTTCTTTCTGTGCCACTTGTGGTGCCTATGGAAAAGACTAGTCAGTCATGTTAAATGTTTATGGAGTTTGATTATGCTGTATATATTGCAGATAGCGACTGCTCTTATTTATTATTTATTAAGCATATGGCAAAAATGTTTAAAAGCCCATCACAATTACATTTTCAATGAGCAAATATAAAACTATTTTATATCTATTTATAAATGAATTTACAAATTCAAAGGTTTACATAGCTTATATAGTGATGGAGTTGCATACAGAAAGCCTCAGGTTTCCCTGATATGTGCTCTGATTTCCCAATATGTCACACTGTTTGTTTTGTAGAACCACAGCCAATTGGAAGAGGAGAGCTTTCCCCATTTATGGAGGTGAGTAGCACCTGCCATGTTGGGTGCTAATTCTGTTGAGGTTGACCAGGTCTTACAAGGCAGATTAAATCCTAAGAGTGGCTACAAGTGTAAGAATCCTTTACCATGGGCCATGACTTAGAGTTAGTTAACTCTTCTACATTGGCAACCAAACAATCCTTATGATCTCTCCTGGCTTAAAATTTATTTATTTATTTGTTTGTTTGTCAAACATACAAGATAGCAGGTATAAGTATGAACATAAACATGAACAAGGAAGTAAATACAGATAAGTAAGACAGGGAGAGTAGGTACACTGCTGGGCTTATGCATGTCCCTTTTATGGATTTCTTAAAAATGGGGTGAGGTCCATGGTAGACATACATCACTATGAGAAGCTGCTGCTCTATTTTGTAAGAATAACAATTGTGAAACAGAAATGTTGAGTAGAAGTTGTTGTTTTGACTTTGCTACTCTCACTGGCATCTGGGAAAGCAAAACGAAAATGGTTGGGTTTTATTTATTTTTATTTGTCATTTTTAGAGACTGCCCAGAGTCGCTCTGTGAGGGAGATAAGTTGTCTGTAAATGCAATAAATAAAAATCTCACTTTTGCTGTAGGTGTTTTGACACTTAATGTACATAGAAAGTGACAGAACCTTTTACCCTTTCTATAGATATTGGTACCTATCTTCCCTCCCTTATATAACTTTCGACTTGGAAATACACATTTACTGCTGTTTTTGAGAGAAAAACAAATTAACAGTTAAAAGGAATGCTCTGATCCTCGCCAATATCTTAACATTTCACTGGCAAGCTGCACTAGTGGCCTTAGACCTTTAGGTCATACTCTAAGGATCTTTAAAAAATCTTTGTTTTTTGCTTTCAATATCATGTCAACATCATTAGTATTTCATATGAGGTAGTATTATATTCTATTTTTTTCTCTGAGCTCCAGATAGCTTAGACTGGGATTTTCCTCCATTTTATCCCTACAACAAGACATTTTGGAGAGGTTATGTCTGGCTGAAAGTGATCCATATCATTTGTAGTGAAGTACTAAATGATGCCTTAAACCTATATATGAATACAGTAGCATTTCTATTTGTTGATATTGCTCATATAGATAAATGTTTGCACTGACTGGAACTAAGTAATGGCAGGAGAGAAATTTTATTTGTCTTTAAGTCTACAACATAAGATACTCAAGAAGGCAATAATCAAGCTGAGATAACTTAGCACAGAGTTCGCTTTGGCAGGAAAGAGAGTTTAAGTGCTGAGCAATGTTGACAGCGATGTAAAGGAATTCTTGGGATGTAACTGGAATTTTGGAGAACAGCTGGTCCTTATTAAAACTCTGAAAAAACAAAGATGAAATACACTTCTATTATATTTCTGATCTGTGGAAACATACAAACAAGGAATAATGATGTTTTCTTTTACCAGCATCTAATATATATTATTTTCAAACCTGGAAATCCCAAAGGGATATTTTACTAAAACTCCTAGTATTGCAGGCCATTAGGCTGATATGGTATGGTGAGTTTATATGTTTCATTTTTAAAATGTGAATGGCATCCTTCACCAGAGGGTTACATATCAGCACACTTTGTGACAATGAGTTATTACAGTTTTTTGTTCGTTTGTGGCTAAATCAGTATATTATCTATTATCTCTCTCTCTCTCCCTCCCTCTCTCCCTCCCTCCCTCTAATCTCTCTCATCTCTCATTTATAATTATATCTATGTCTATATCTATATCTATATCTATATCTATATCTATATCTACATCTACATCTACATCTACATCTACATCTACATCTATCTATCTATCTATCTATCTATCTATCTATCTATCTATCTATC
>BLBF01000063.1:7482010-7518604 GCA_015471245.1 Laticauda colubrina
CAGAATCCCATCTGCCATCATCAGGCTTCTATATGGCTGTGGGTCTCACAGCTGTAATGGATGTGGGTCTCACGAGCAGCAGAAGCCCCAGCGGAAGCAGAGTCAGGGCCAGGGGGTGGGATGGTGGCCCTGTCCTTCTTGCCAGGGCTGGCAGAAGATGGCACAGGCTTCCTCTTTTTCCCCATGGTTGTTGGCTGGAGATGTGTCTGGCAGCAGGTCTTTCCTCTGAATGATGACCTGCTTGCGAGCTGCATCCTTTCATATCCATGGGGCTGATGCAATGCATCCTCCCCGCATGTGCAGTGAACGCTTTGCATCTGCTAGGCATCTGCTAGGCATCTGCTAGGCGTCTGCTCTGCATCCGCGTCATCTGCTAGGCATCCGCTCTGCATCTGCTCCTTCCGCTGCATGTCCGCTTCGCTGTGCTCCCCCGGAAGCCCTGCGGATGTGCCATCTGCTTCCATCCGCTTCCATCCGCTAGGCTTCCGTGGAGCATCCGCTTTACATCCTCGCTACATCCTCTCCCCGTCCATTCCTTTCTGTTGTTGTCCATTCTGTTTATGCAAATTTGGGGCACTTTTGAGAGCGGATAACAACGGATGGAAAATTTTCTTGTCCGCTGTGTCCTTTTTACATACTTTTTGCATCCGTCGGCCTATGTGACAGGCCCTTTATATGTGTGCTGTTCAGCTTTGTTCAGGTATTATCCCACGCTTTTAAAGTTGTAGCAACATTTTGGCAGAATCTCATCTGCCATCATCAGGCTTCTGTATTGTGTTAATCTGTGAGTCAGGCTATCACAGCCGTTTCAGTTTTAAATTTGAGGCTAGTCTACTGCTCTGCCAGAATGTTTTTTTCTTCATCCTGATTGGTTGGGAGTCTTGATCTGTGTTTATTGGTCTCGGAGTTTGCTGTGTTCTGCTTGATTGGTGTTTCTAATATCTTCTTTGGTGCCACTTCAATGGCACCAAAACCATAGCCACTATAGAAAACCCCAGCCACAGAATTATCAGAGAAGCCATCGAGATTGAAGAAATACCTGAAAGCATGAATAGAAGAGATGATTCCACCAGACTGTCAATCATTTGGAAGCCTGCAGTCACAAACAAAAAAATCTCCACACCACAAGCCAAGCAAACACCTGGGCACAAACAGATCCCCCCTGATACCTCCAGCTCAAACACAACCCAACCAGGCACCCAGCTGAAACCTAGCTTCCTAACAAATGATAGCTGTCCTTTTACTCAGAGCCAACCTGCACTAAAAGCGTCCAATACAGGAACACAATGTTGCCAGCCAATCAAGATACAAAAAAAAAGCCATGAAACAGACAGAAGATATTGGACAGAATATATATATATATATTTTCTGAGGTTTTCGCAGGTATTTGTATGTGCATCTTTGGTTATTCGGGTTTTCTCCTGCATAAAATTGGAAGTATCTAGGCAATGTTTCGATGAAGTCTCATTCATCATCTTCAGGCTTGTTTCTTCAGCTCTGTGCTTTTCAGAGTAATGTGAGCTTGTAGCTGCTTCTTCCTTTTAACTGCTAGTGGGGGTGTGACTTGATTGGGTGGGGGCTTGGCTGTGTTCTGATTGGGTGGGGGTGTTTTCTGTTCAGAAGCTAACTGACACCCACCATGAAGATGTGGCGCGACCACGAACGCGAAGCCAAACAACAGGATCACAGCTCACCAGCTCAAATCCCCCAGCAATAAGACTAACCTGAGCACAACCAAGCCCCCACCTGAACAGAAGACACCCCCAGCCAATCAGAACACAGCCAAACTCAAACTCAATACAGAAGCCTGATGATGGCAGATGAGATTCTGCTGAAACATTGCTACAACTTTAAAAGCACAACTACAATGACGTGGGATAATACCCGAAGGAAGCTGAACATATATATATATATATATATATATATATATATATATATATATATATATATATATATATATATATACACACACACACACACACACACACACACACACACACACACACACACACACACACATTAGTAAACAAAATAGCTATTCGAATTCATTCTAGTACTGGTATGAGCCTTGTAAATCTTTCATGTTTCTTTTCAATATTTATCAATCTTTGAAAGCAATTGAAATGCTTCCCTCCCTTCTTCATGATTACGTTAATTGTTAATAAGTATACCATTGGATAGTCATACAGTTTTATCTTATATATTATTTAGTATTAATAAGCAAAAGAATTATTCAAATTCATTCTAGTAATTGGTATAAATTTCCTTATAAATCTTTCACATTTCTTTTCAATATTTTATCAATATTTAGAAACAATTGCAATGTTTCCCTCTCTTCTTTATTATTACATTAATTATAAATAAACATACCATTACATAACAATACAGTTTTATCTCATAGATTATTTATTTATTTCATTTCTAACTCATTACAGTATTCTCCTGTCACAACACCATCTTTTGTACCTTTGCAGAATCCTCACTTTTAACTTAATTTAACCGTTGCCTCTGTGTTTTCTAGCTGAACAAATACCTATAATCCTAGTACGTTTCCTCTTTTTCTTTATTTCCTGTTTTTGTTCCTCGTCAGTTCATTCCCTTTCTATCTTTCCCCCCTTTTTCTCATCCCTTTTTTACACCCTTCTCTCTCTAATTTTCCCTTCTGTAGTTTTCTGCTTCTCCTTGCTGTTATATTTCTTTTTCAGACTATTTTTCTTTTTGGCTGTTTCCTTTGATCTCCTTTCCCCCTTTTTCCCCTTATTACCACATTTTGCATTATTTGACCATTAAAAATGGCTTCTTCTTTGTCCCGCCCTTCTTGCTCTTGAAGCTTTTCCTTTTGCTTTTCATAGTTCAGGATCAAAATTCAAATATGAAGCCAAAGGATCTTCCTCCCCTTTCTGCATCTTCTTTCTGTTTTTTAAGACTCATCTTCAATTCCTCCAGGAGTGATGCCATTTTAAACACTTTTGAACAACCACCCGATTGACTTTAAGTAAAAAACAGAAGAAGAAGAAAAAAACAATTCCAAAGCTTTTTTTTAAAATCACCAAATGATCCCAGACTGTTCCTTCTTGTTTCCTTTTTTTACTTTTCCTTTCCGTGGGTTACTGTATCTTTTAATAAGATTTCAGTTACAATGTATCCTTGGGAGTCTTTTTCAAAGTTTCACTCTTAATCCTCTTTATTTTTCCAGGTGGCACTCCATTTTTCCATTATTCCAAGTCCCACCCTTTTGCCTCCATTCTTCTCCTTTTTAGGGCTTTAAAATGACCAAGAAAAAAAATCTTTATTCTCCTTTTGACACTTAGATTTCAGCTTAAGGTTGCCGATTAGTGTCAAAATAGATTAACATAAATTTCTTTCCATACCCTTTGTAATTGTCAATATAGAGGTTAAAAAAAGGGTTTTTAACCTCCTTTTCTCTCTCCTTCGCTGCTTAAAAATCTTCTTTCAGAAGTATCCCTCTAGATACTTTTAGATTCAGGAGACCTTGCTTAGATGTTCTCTGTTGTTTAGCCCCGTCTGTCCTGCTTTCCTCTTTGTCTTCCTCCTTCTTCCTCCTTATCCAGTTGGGGTCTTCTTTGAGGTGGCCATTTCTGACCACCGCTGCAACCGCCTTTGGGGAAAGGAGTTTAGACCACATATGCGGCTCCCCTCCACTCGGCTAGCAATCTCCCCCCTCTTCACCTCTCCCCCTCCACCACTTCACCCTGAATCGAAAGGATCGGGGCGCTCTAGCAGCGAGCATGGATTGAAACAGCGCATGATTGCGCATTTCAGTCTGTCGCTGAAGAAACCCAAACCAGAAGTCGAGATTGGTCTGTAATTTTCAACTAGGCTGGGGTCTCCCTTTTTGAAGATGGGGATGACTGTGGCTTGTGACCATAGTTTTGACATGGAGCTGGTCCTGAAAGATTTTTTGAAGATTATGCTTAGAGGTTCGACTAAGGCAGTGGATAGCTTTTTTAAGAAGTAGGCACATATTCTGTCCGGTGCAATATGTAGAGATGGTTTTATATTGCATAGTGCTTTTTCAACATTGTCTTATGTCAAATCGATATGTATTAGATCGTTGTAGTTGTCTGTGGTTCGACTAGGAAATACTGGGCATGATCCATTGCTGTTTACAAATACTGAACCAAAGAATGTGTTAAAGACATTGACTTTAATAGTGTTGTCATTACAGTCTTTACCATTAGCTCCTTTCAGGGGTGGGATGGACCTTGAGTTTTTTAGTTTGTTGTTTACAAAATTGTAGAAAACGCAGGTGGAATTGGTGTGTAGAAGGTTTTCTTCTTGTTAAATGTGATAATTGGTGCATTTCAGTTTTTATCTGGTGGCATATTTTTTTTTGTATCAGCTTTTGAAGTTGGCAACATGACCAGATTTGTTTTTCCGCCAAAGTGAGGGTTAGGGTTAGGGTTATTTTGGGGATCCATATTATGATCTTCTTTGTGGGGGAATAAATTGAGACAAAAGTCGATCATACTATGGTCACTGCTTGAAAAGGGTTCTTGTATTTGTAAGCCATGTATTGAGTTTGAGCTGTTGCAGAAAATAAAGTTGAGGCAGTTATTGAGTCTAGTGTTGTTAGTTACTAATTGATCCAGTCCCAGTGTAGTAACAGCATTATAAAGGGTTGCATGTATAGGTTCAGATGTACATTCATTTAGTGTCTAATTTATAAGAGCAAGATTGAAGTCACTAAGGAAAATAAGAGGGTGAGGGCAAGAGGCAGCCCACGTTAACAGTGAAGTTAGCTTGTTTGCATGAACTATGTCATAATCCAGGTCTCTGTAGCATAGTAAGAAGTAGATTATGGCATTTGAGGACAGTTCACAGACGATGGTCTCTGGGAGAGCAAGTTCCTGTGTAATTTGAATCTTTTTTAGATTTAGGGATTTTTTGTAGAAGATAGCAACTCTACCTTCTCTATGGATTTTGCGATCTGACCAATAAACATGTGATGCAAGGACAGGGCCAGGACCATCAGGGAGTGGAATTCTGCCTTTGGAGATTATGGAGGCTAGAAGCAGTGATGAAGAGGTCCCAGAGGAGCCTGTGCCCAGTGTGCTTATGTGCAGGGCTGCTCGAAGGAAAGAGCAGCTGCAGCAGCACTGGCGACTCAGGAGTAAGGCTGCAAAGTAATGGCCCTTCCCTTAAAAGATAAAAGCCAGCTAAGAAACTGGAATTCTTTGCAGGAAGCAAAGAGGTTTTTGTACTTAAACCTTGTGGACGTTCGGAGTATCTTGGTTGGTGTTTTGAGACTTTTTGTGTTTGAAATATTTCTTAGTAACTTTATCTAGTATTCTTGGCAGCCTTACACAACCTTGGCAAGGCTCGTGCTTATCAGAGACAATTAGTCTGAAACAGCCTTTTAACTGTGAAGGAATGGTATTTGTAAAGAATCATTAAAAAGTTTTGCTGTTACCTCTGTATTATTGGTTTTCTGTAATCTCTTTTAGCTTTAAGATAGTTTTTCATATTTGTTCTGTGGCAATCTCCTGTCTATCCCTTTTGTAATTTATATTTAAATTACAAAATTTAAATATAAATTATAAATATATACAAATATATCTTTTGTCTGTTTGTTTTGCTTATTTGGTATGTCCTGTGTTTGTAAGGGTTTTCTAAATTATCTTTCCTTTTCTTATTTGTCTAGTTTTCTTAATTACTCAGGCTTTTGTCTATAGGGATTCTTTAATACCTTTTTATTTGATTTCTTTTCCTATGTAAGTTTGTTTTATGGCTGACCTGATGTTCCCCTTGGGCTTTTCCTGTTTTTGTGACACTACTGTCTTCGTGAAGTTCCCTTTCCATTTATTTTGTTTTCTTTTGAAATGCAACATGTAGGGAGAAAAGATACTTTTGTACTTCAGATTATATCATGTATAATTTAAAAGAATATTGCAAGTATGTGAATATATGTATAATATACATTATTATATCATATTAAATTATGTAAATTTCTCATATTTTTGTCCTGTTGTTTTAATTACATTATATTATATTCATAATTTTAGCTAACATGAAAGTTTTATATGTTATGGCACATCATCTTACCTTTGATTACCTTTATAAATAATCATTTCTGTTTCTTCCCATGTTCACAGCATGGTTAACTGTTAATTGTTTTAATTGCCCAAATTATTGGCTTTCGTGACATAAGGTTGAGAAAGATAGGAATTGATTCTACTGTACTTTATACTACAAGTGACTCCACAATCTTGGCTGAAAGTTTAATCAAAATTATTTGAACCAATTGTATAATTGTGCAATCATGACAAAATAACTATACTGAAGGAGATGACCCTAGCTGACTAAAGGAGATAATAGTAATTTACCACTTCTGCAAACAAAATAATAGATTAGGGAAAACATGGATTAGAAATATAATACACTGATGATTTATTTTATATCTGTGATTTAAATCAAACTTCCTCTCAAGAAATAAAGAATTGAACTGTTGGCAGTTTTCACAGGCAGAGGAAATAAATTCTTATGTTATCTGCCAAGCTGTGCAATTCAAAACTCGGAACTTGAAATCTCTGGGCTTCAAATTTTATGCATAAAAAGTGCAGCCATCCTGGAAAAATATATTCTTGCTATCTTCCCATCAGTGGAGGGTGCTTTAAACCTCATTGGTAATGTAGCACACTATTCATGAAAGGCAACAATATAAGATTTGCTTTGCTTTTGACTTCTAGATTGTTTTACTTTCCTCTCTTATTTGGCTTGTTTAGGACTTCAGCTCTGTATATTCTGAAAACTAATTGTTTTCTGTTGCTCTTCTGTTACTTTTTGCTTGTTAAAGCTAATTCACATGTGACTTCTACCACATCTTCTTTCTTCTTCTTCCCTTAAGGCTTTTATAATGAAAAATAAGGTTAAATGCGAAACATATGCAAATCTACACTGCACTGAATTTTGGCTTTAACAATTATCTGCTAATGGAGTGGGTTTTGAAGTCAAGCACAGGAATACTAGCAAATTGATATATGCTCATAACAATATTAATACTCAGTTTTCCACATGCCAATTCTCACATCGCCAAAAGCAGCATCTTCCTTATGAACTACTAACTTGGTAGCCATATGCCACTTCTTATATACCCAAAGGGATGTATTTTTCTCTAAGTGAAGGGAGAGCGGGGGAGGGGGAGGGGGGCGGATTTCTAAGAGAGAGAGTAGTTTGACAGTGGTATTCATTGACTCCACTACATTGCAGGCTAGAGAGGTATCCGTTCAGGATGGTTTCATTTCAGTTCCTGTGTTGAACAGGAGGTTATGCTCCACAACTGAATGTGCATAGATTGCCACTGCAGTCTTATGCAATTTCCTCTTTCCAGAAATATGAAAAAAAACTTCTTTAAAAAGAAGATCCTCCCTCTACCAAAAGCAGCCCAGATAAAGCCAAGTATGAGCAGTGGGCACAAAAGACTAATTCTTTATCTGAAGAAAGGATAAAACTAGAGAGAAGGTATAACAGAGTGTAGCACCCTGAGAAGGCATAGCTTGCTGGATTTTGGAATAGGAAAAAAAATCATTTTGCAACATGCAGGAGCAAGTCCATTTAAAAAGCATACACATGTGATTTATGAGTCTTTTCTATTCTCTTTAGAAGTTGTACATTTGAGGGATTTAAATAATTTAGTAGCCTGAGGAACTTGGGATGAAACTACAACATCTTGAATCTCCAAAGACCTAAGCAAAGGTCCTCTTTGTAGATTTCAGTTCAGCATTTAATACCATCATTCCAGACATTCTTCTAACTAAACTAAACCAGCTTAGGATCATAAGTTTCCAAACAGACAGGATGCAGCAGGTGAAGCTAGGCAGAATCACCTCAGATACTGTACAATTAACATAGCCCACCCCCAAGACTGTGTGCTTTCTCCGTTTCTCTTCTCCCTATATACCAATGACTGCATCTCACACAATCCATTTTTTAAACTACTGAAGTTTGCAGATGATACAATAGAAATTGGTCTCATTCGAGACAACGATAAATCTGCATACAGACGGGAGGTTGAACAACTATCCTCATGGTGAGATCAGAACAAACTGAAACTGAAACTTTGACTCAAAACTGTAGAAAAGCTGGTAGATTTTAGGAGAAACCCTCCTATACAACCTCTTACAATACTAGACAACACAGTACTTTATCAACAGTAAAGACCTTCAAATTTCTAGGTTCTATCATAACTCAAGACTTACACCTAACGTCAAAAACGTCATCAAAAAAGCACAGCAAAGAATGTTCTTTCTGCGTCAACTCAGAAAGCTGAAACTGCCCAAGGAGCTGCTGATCCAGTTCTACAGAGGAATTATTGAGTCTGCCATCTGCACCTCTATAACTGTCTGGTTTGGTTCTGCAACCCAACAGGACAGACACAGACTTCAGAGGATAATTAGGACTGCAGAAAAAACAATTACTACCCACCTGCCTTCAGTCGAGGACCTGTATAGTGCATGAATCAAAAAGAGGGCTGTGAAAATACTTACAGGCCCCTCACATCCCGGACATAAACTGTTTCAACTCCTTCCCTCAAAACGATGCCATAGAGCACTGCACACCAGAACAACTAGACACAAGGTGTGATGACCCAGGGTGGGATACAAATGCCACAAAATCCAAAATGTAAATAAATGTCCTTTATTGCCTCCAACTTGGTCCCACTGTTCAAAAATACTCAGCTGGAGATAAAACGTACTCAAAAATAGTCTTCAAAAGAAAGCAATACAGTCTGAACTTAATGAGCAGATAGAGGTGAAATAAAAAAACCAAACAAACTACAATGATGAAATTTCCACAACAGAAGTATTTACCAAATTCAAGGAGATAACAAGGCACTGTCTGTTGGAAGGATGCCAATCAAGATAACTTCAGACCAAAATAAACACTCTTTGTTTCCAGTGTTCCCCAGTACGCAGGTCCAAACTCTTATTCAGTTATCACAGCTGCAGCCCATGAAGAGGATCAAAGCCCTCTCCTTCCGAGTAGACCATGTCTCTCCCTTATCCTCTCCTCCCTGCGTGCCCAAGGATGGATAGGGGATGGGCCTGGGTCCTCCTCTGACTGCTCAGCTGGCCTCTGCCCTTCCCCAGCCTCCTCCACAACCTCCAGAGCCACACTTCCACTCCCTGTCGGCTGTTCCTCCTCTCCCTCAGACTCAGTCTCACCAGGGGCATGACACAAGGACAGTTTTTTCCCGAACGCCATCACTCTGCTAAACAAATAATTCCCTCAACACTGTCCAACTATTTACTAAGTCTGCATTACTATTACTATTAATCTTCTTATCATTCATATTACCCATCCCCTCCCACTTGTGACTGTATGACTGTTAGTTTGTTGCTTGTATCCTTACAATTTATATTGACAGTTTCCGAGTTTGATTTGATTGCTTATTTGTATCCCATGACCATTGGTGGGATTCAAATTTTTTTACTACCAGTTCTGTGGGCCTGTCTTGGTGGGCATGGCATGTCTTGGTTGGCATGTCTTGGTGGGCATGGCAGGGGAAGGATATTGTAAAATCTCCATTCCCACCCCACCCCACCTCAGTAATCTGCTTTCCAGCTCCATTCCCCTGTTCAGGGCAACAAAAGAAGACCCAGCTGATCAGCTGTGACTCAGGAAGCAGAGAATAGATGGAGGTGGGGCCAGTCAGAGGTGGTATTTTCTAGTTCTCCGAACTACTCAAAATTTCTGCTACCAGTTCTCCAGAACTTGTCAGAACCTGCTGAATACCACCTCTGCCTATGACTATCATTAAGTGTTGTACTTAATGATTCTGGATTAATGTATCTTTTCTTTTTATGTACACTGAGAGCATATGCACCAAGACAAATTCCTTGTGTGCCTAATCACACTTGGCCAATAAATAATTCATACATTCATTCATTCATTCATTTAAAATGCACACGTTTTAGAACCATAATTCAATAATGATAAATTCCCTAATCTCATTTCTTTAGAAATCTTGAAACAAAGGTAGCAAGATAGCCTTTTTCTATTTTCTATTTTCTATTTTAAATACCTCTACTCATAACTTATAGCATAATCAGCACATTCAGGTTAACAGCAAAGCTTACTGGTAGTAACTTTTCCAACTAACAATTTTTATTAAAAGGTATAAATTTGATGTGGGCTAGAGATCACTTCAAGCTCATACCTTTTAATGAAATGTTCAGTCAGAAAAGGTGCTACCTTTAGATAGTCTAATGCAACTCAGCAGGTGACAATGCCTGACTAAAATTATATGGGTTAAAATACTAAAGCAAGCTTGGATAGGGCAATCAGGGAATAACAGAACAATAGCCAATATGAGGAAGTTGAAACAAAATATTCTGGAGAAGAGCAATGAAAACCACTTCTGTATTGTGGCCAAGAAATGTCATGATTGTGTCTCTGAAATCTTCAGGAGTTGAATCACTTGGTTATGGGGACTGCAAACTAAGAACAACAAGCCCATCTGCAAAGCTTTGCGGACTGTGCTTTCAAACTTAAAAATAATAGCAGATCTTAAAAACAGGACATCAGAATGTGAATCTGAAAGTAGTAAATGTCTCGTAGTTAGTGATGGAAATGATTGAGCAAGAGGCAATTGAGCATATAGAATTAGAAGCAATCTCAAGGGGTATTGCTAGCAATTTGTATTAAAAGTGAAAAAAATGGAAAATGCTGAAAATTGTGGAACATAGAAATTAGATGCTTCCTTTAAAAGGAGTAAACTAGTAGTTTGCCTTAAAACAAATGTTGTTATATAAGAGAAGATGATTTTATAACAAATACTTAATAGGAATGTATCTTACTACAAAATCTTATTGATCTTATTTTTCTTCAGAGAAAAGCATAATTTGCCCCTGGTGATTTTATGGCAGGTCTTAATTGAGGTAGGGGGGTGCCATGGCTCAGCAGTTAAGGCACTGGGCTTGTCAGCTGGAAACCTGACAGCCCAAGTTTGAGACCCAAGTGGGATATGGAATGAGCACCCGTCTTTCCCTAGCTCCTGCACACCCAGCAGTAGGAACACATGCACATGTGAGTAAATAAATAGGTAGCACTTCAGTGGGGAGGAAACAGCACCTCAAAGTGTCCTGCTGGTCACATGATTACGGAAATGTCTTCAGATAGCTCATAGCTTTGAAATGAGATGAGCTACATTTCCTATAGTTTGGCAACAACTAGCCGAGTAAAGTCCTCAGGGACTTCTTTCTTCACTGAGGTGTTTCATACAAATATTGTAATTTTACTTGTTGGGTGTTCCTAGGTGAAGTTACTTCTATAAGGTGGGGGGAGCTCAGTAGAATTTTCTATATAGGCATTATGAAATTGCTTAAGGAGATTAAGACCCTGTTATGAAAGACAACTGCAGTTATAAAATAGTGTTAACTAAATTAGCTTCCCTTGATCTAAGAACCCTCCAGATGAATGGATTTCAGTTCCAGAATTTCAGCATTCTAGGAGTTGAAGTCTATAGGTCTTGAGGTCATGAGTTGGAAGAAGGCTGAACTAGAACTCCACAACTGTAGTGCTATGGGGGGGAGAAGGATGTTTGTGTAAGCATAATTTATTTTTATTATCTTCAGAAAGGGGAGGACCAAACCAGATTCTTTCCCAAATCCACAAAGCCCATTTCTTTTATTTATTAAGCAAAAATATAAGTCCTTCTTCTGTGTTCACGTAAAGGTAAAATATCCCTTGGGTCAAACCCCATTCCTGGTAATTTCATGGTTATATCCATTTAGTTTTGTTGACAATGAAAAGTTTTTGCTACTTCCTTATACAATTTTCCCCCCAATTCCTGATACAGCCACAACCTGGGAATTTCATGCTGCTATCCTTCCCAATGATTAATCAGAATCAATCCTATCTGGCTTTTTCAAGATCAGCCAAGATAAGGGCTGAAGACATGTTCATGTAACAAGATGCAATTAAATAAGTTCATTTGGCATTGAAGATGGAAAGAAGAGAAATCGAGCATAGCAATCAAAATTTTTAAGACCCCTTCAAATGAGTTCCCTGAAATGTTTGTTCAAATATAGAAAGAATGAACCAGTTTTCAAATTATTGTATAACTGGCAAATGTTTCTTTTCAGTCTTCTTCTGTGTCTCTTTTTGTAACTAATGTGTTAGTTTCCAAACAAATGGAACTTTGGAAAATGCGTGAGTTGCGCATAGCTTTTCACCTAATCTCTGCTAACAGAAGACATGTGCTTTGTGTTCATGTTCTAAGCAGAGTGGATCTTGCACTGTGTTTTCCAGACTGACAACTGTATTGTCGAAAACAAAAATCAATGAACTATCTCAACAAGAAACACATTGTACACATAGTCCTCAACATACAGCCATAATGGAGACTGTCCATGTTATGTCATGTGACTGTCCTGATTTTATGTCATTTTTTGTGGCATTCTTTGAACAAACAACATGGTCAGAAAGTGCACCAATGGTTTGCTGCGGGCACGGTTTTGCCAAAATTGAAGTACGTGCCAGTTTTTAGCAAAACCATGTTTAAAACAGAGTAAAGTCACCATGGGATGCTGAAAATGGCTGTAAACGTGGCTGAGTTGCTGGGTGCCTGAAGTTATAAAGTGACCATGGAAGGAGCTTGATTGATGGAATTCCAAATTTGGGTTGCAAGACTCTTTTTTGGGTCAGTCATTGAATGGTCACAAAGCAACCAGTAGTAAATTGAGGACTACATGTAGTGGTACAAAGAAAAAAGGACTTTGCTACCACTGGGCATTAGATCACGGGTGGGATTCAAATTTTTAACAACTGGTTCTGTGGGTGTGGCTTGGTGGTCATGTGACTGGCTGGGCATGGCCAACTCAACATCACTCACATTGTGGCACGCATCTCCTCACCTGGCCTCTCGTAACTGTGGGGATACTGCAACAGTCGTAAGTGTGAAAAATGGTCATAAGTCACTTTTTTCAGTGCCATTGTAACTTTGAATGGTCACTCTACACAAGCAAGTACCAGCAAAGGAGGGGATAAAACCTCCAGAGAAGTTCCAGAGACAGGAAGTCTAGTCCTGCCAAGAATGTAATAAGGGTTAATGGAGAGGCAGTTTCCGTAAGCAACACCAGAATGTTTCCTTCCTGCCTTCCTTACAGGATTAGGCCAGTAATTTCTTCTAACAACTGATTCTACGAAACTGCTTAGAATACTAACAACTGGTTCTAGCAAATCGGTGCGAACCTGTAGAATCCCACTCCTGCATTAGATCCTAGTTTCCTTTTCTTAAGCCCATGTCACACTGAACCAATGGATTCAAAGAGGATGTAAAATGGACAAAAAACCTTGCCATCCGTTCGAAAACGTGATGTACTCACTGCTTCCCTTTGGCTTCCTCTCTATCCGTCCAGCATCCGTTTATGGATGTTTCATCCACTCCGAAAGTTTTGGGCTGCCTAAAACTTTTGCGCGGAAAATGTATCCAGTTCGCCCGTTCTGCATCCGCTACGCATCCGCTACGCATCCGCTACGCATCCGCTACGCATCCATTACGCATCTGCTATATCCGCTAGGCATCCGCTACGCATCCGCGCAACTCCATCCACCCGGACGTGGGGAAGAAGCGGAACGGACGCAGAACGGATGCAAAACGGATGCAGAACGGATGCAGAATGGAAACAAAGCGTTTAAAACAGAAAAAACGTTCTCAGAGGGGACCTATCTCGGATATTAAGGATGCCTAGAGGATGCCTAGCAGAAAACCTATACTACCTATAAAAAGGGGGAGCAACTCGCCTGCATCTCACTTTCAGAACAGCAGCCCAGCGGTGCAGACCTCTGCAGCCTTCATCTGCCTCTTCCTCTTCCACAGCATCCAGTCATGTCCCCCGTGGATTGTAACAAAGTCCTTTCAGCAGCCACCATCGTTCTGTAACAGTGCGAAGCCATCTGCAGGCTCTGTGAACACTACTGCGAAAAGAAAAGGAGCCACCCAAAAAGAGTCTGGGTCTGAAGATGGTTCGCCAGAAGAGCAGAGTACGAACTGTACAACAAGCTGATGGTGGAGCTCAGGAGCGAAGACACTCGGGCATTCCAGAACTTCATGAGGATGCCTCCAGCCATGTTTGACTAAGTTGTGCAGCGCCTGACACCCAGGTTGACCAAGGTAAACACCAGCTTCCGGCCCAGCCTGGAACCTGGGCTCAAGGTGGCACTCACTCTGCGCCACCTGGCCTCAGGGACCTCCTAAAGGAGCATGCAGTACGGCTGGAGGGTGCCATCCAACACCATCAGCATTGTGGTCAGAGAAGTGGTGCAGGCCATCATCGAAGAATACAAGGAGGAGCTCCACCAGTACCCCTCCACTGAAGAAGGATGGAAGAAAGTTGCAGAGCAGTGGTATCAGAAGTGGAACTTACCACACACAGTTGGAGCCATAGATGGCAAGCACGTGGCCTGCAAATCTCCAGCCAACTCAGGGTCCACTTATTTCAACTCCAAGGGCTTCTTCAGCATCATCCTCTTCGCCATGGTCGATGCTGACTACAAGTTCATGTACATCGATGCTTCAGGCAATGGCTCATCTTCAGATGCCCAGGTATACAACGCCAGTCACCTCAAGGAGGAGCTGGAAGGCAACCTCATCGTGGGCTTCCCAGATCCAGAAACCCTGCCCAACGACACACAAGATGGGCCCTACTTCATCGTGGGGGATGACAACTTCTCCCTCACAACCTACCTCATGAAGCCATACACCTCCAGACTCCTCACCCGTGAAGAGAGGATCTTCAACTACAGGCTGTCCAGGGCAAGGCGGGTGGTGGAGAACGCCTTTGGCATCCTGGCCAACAGGTTCCAGGTACTTCTCACCACCATGCAGCATTGCCCAGAGACCGTCAAGAGGATCATGGAAGCTTGCTGCATCCTGCACAATCTCATGCGCACCCGCTACCCGGTCTTGCAGAACAGGCTCATGGACCTCCAACAAGGCAATGGGGACATGGAGCCTGGGGAATGGAGGCAAGGGTGAAACCTGATCGACACTGAGGATGTGCAAGGCCCCAACAGAGCCTCACATGAAGCAAAGAAGCAGGGCAACCTCCTGAGACAATGGTGCAACTCCCCAGCTGGAGCAGTGCAGTGGCAAGACAGGATGGTAGATGCTTAATGGATGCTTCCTTCAGCCTGTCTCATCACACGGATGAGATTGGGCTATGTATGTTTGGTTGGCCTACAATGAACAGGGCGTTAAATAAAGAGTTGTGTTTATGTTGACATGTGTGGATAATTATTACATTATTATTGATAATAAAGGGCCGTAGGTGTGGCACCTGGGAGGCTGGACCATACAGTCCCACTATGCTTGCACTGGAGGTTTATCTATCCCACTGCTATCTCAACCCATCCCACTGCTATCTTAACCCATCCCACAAGCATGCAAAGGCTTAAACCATTTCTAAAAGTTTCCAGCAAGACTTTATGAAAAAAAAGAAATGAAGCAAGTGTGTGAATCATAAATAGACTTTATTAACAACAAGCTATAAGACAAAAATGAGTCTCTGGAACTCCTCTTGGTCAGTCAGTCTCAGGGGTGAAGGGTGCAGGTGTTGTGGAGGTAGCTGGTGCTGGAGAGCTTGTCATCAGCTCCTCCAGAAGAAGAAGCAGCAGAAGCACCAGTCCCAGAAGAGTGAGCCCGTGCTGCAGAAGCCCCAGCAGAACCAGAGTGAGGGCCAGGGGGCGGGATGGTAGCCCTGTCCCTCTTGCCAGGGCTGGCAGCAGATGGCTGAGGCTTGCTGTGCTTCCGCATGGTTGTGGGGTTGCTGTCTGGCAGGGAGGCTGGCAGGGAGGCTGGCAGGGAGGCTGGCACCAAGGCAGGCAGGAAGGCTGGCAGGGAGGCAGGCACCAAGGCTGGCAAGAAGGCTGGCAGGCAGGCTGGCAGGCAGGCAGGCACCAAGGCTGGCAGGCAGACATGAACCAAGGCTGGCAGGAAGGCAGGCAGCAAGGCTGGCAGGCAGACCGGCTGGCAGCAAGGCTTGCAGGCAGGCTGGCAGGGAGGCTGGCAGCGAGGCTGGTAGCAAGGCTGGTAGCAAGGCTGGCAGGCAGACATGCAGGCAGGGCAGGCAAGGCAGTCGATGTGTCCGGCAGCAGGTCTTTCCTCTGAATGGCGACCTGCTTCTGAGCTGCTTCCGTTATGTCCGCGGGGCTGACAAAATGCATCCTCCCCGCATGTGCAATTAATGCCAGGCATCCATTAGGCTTCCGCTGTGCATCTGCTCTGCATCTGCTCTGCATCCGCTTCATCCGCTGTGCATCCGCTGTGCATCCGCTGTGCATCCGCTGTATCCGTTCCGCGTCTGCTTCGCTGAGGCCCCCCGGAAGCCCTGCGGATGTGCCATCCACTCCCATCCGCTCCCATCCGCTGGGCTTCCGTTCCGCATCCGCTTTGCATCCGCCCTGCATCCTCCCCGCATCCGTGTTATCCGCTCCGGTTATGCAAATTTTTGCCCCTTTTGAGAGCGGATAACAACGGATGGAACATTTTGCTTGTCCGCTGTGTCCTTTTTGCATCCGTTGGCCAGTGTGACATGGGCTTTAACTATCTTAAAATTAATTTTTACTTTTGCTGATATAGAAGTGACTGTTTTTGTTTTTCTTCTGCTTGTGTAATATTGGATATTGAGTCAAATCATGTTATAATTACCAATGACAGGAATTAATATTTTTATGTTACTTTTGTTATTTCTGAAAACATTTTGATAATGTAAACATTTGTCTCATCTGTCTCCCATTGCAACAGCAATCTGTTTTTTCATCTTTAGCCTACATTCTTGCTCCTCCTTCATCTTCCAGAATGCTTTGTCTCGCTTGATTATAAGTATTTAGATGAATTTAAAAGTTTGCTTCATTTTAATTACTTAATTACTTTCATTACAATACGGTATTGGTATATTGTAACCTTCAGTTCAAGGCAAAATAGAATTTGTTATTTATTGAACTTGATTCCTCTGATCAGTAGATGGCAGTATACACTTGGATAGTAGCTTAATTTGGAAACTAGAAAATAGGTTTTCTTCCTGTACACCACACCACAGCTGCTTGTTTGTTTTCAGGCAACAAGATAAAAATGACTCATGGGCATCCTTGAATTTCACTTTAACTTAATTGAGTTTTCATTTTATACAGTTCATTTAAGAAAACTCTCGATGGTTGATGTAAAGCTTAGAGTATGCCGCAGCATTTATTTTTAGAATCCTTTAGTCTGTATGTTAGTATATGGTGATGAGCATACAATGGGGCATTAGCAGATGTTCCGATTTAAAGATCATAAACTTTTTTGATAATTGTTGCAGTGGTATCAATTCACTAGCTTTGCCACACAATATAGTCCTTCTGGTCTTATGGTAAATTAACATAATAGAATTTCTAAGTTTATGATCAGTGAAGTATAAATGGACAGGAAGTTAAAATGTTTTTATAATTGTCGTAGCTTCATACGTTTTCCTTCTAATTACATGGCAAAATAGAGCTGAAGAATCTTCAGAGAATAGGGAACAAAATACACCACAATTTTGGCACCTGTCTTTTAACAGCCTAAGTAAGTTTTGAGATAGTTGTAAGGGTAGAAATGGGACTTTAATCCAAACTGGCCTAACTTAATTGACCTATTGAAAAGATGATAAAAAATAATAATTTTGAATTGCTTTGAGCTGTCAGAATTTCCTTACAAAAATCTATAGTTCTCTAGTAATAGAAAAAGGGTTCTGCAAATATTTCTGGGTATAGCTTTCTGTGATATGTAAACATGTCCTTAGATCACGGTTGTCAAACTTGATTGCATCACATGGAGTATTGTGATGTTGTTTGCCTTTGTGGGGTGGGTATGGCCTACACATGACACATCCAGCCCACAGGCTGCCAGTTTGACACCCTTGCCTTAGATGGTATAGAGCTTGGGAAAAAGAGAATTGGGAGTCCCTTTCTGAAACCTTTAATGATCATGTAGATTTTGCCAGAAAGATGGTTATAGGAAGAAAGCCATGTTACTTTTTGGTGGCAAAAAAAATCAAGAGTTTGCTAGCATCTTTTCCAACCAATGAATTTTATTAAAATGCATAAGCTTTTGTGGACTGCAGCTCACTGTCTAAGATGAGCTCACAAAAACCTAAAAGTAGTCTCCACTTATCCCCATTTATTCAGTGACAATTCAAAGTTATGATAGTTTTATTGGTCCTTGAAGTTCTGGCTGTTGTATGGTCCCTATGGTCATGTGATCACAATCCAGGTCTGGTTTGCAATTACAGCATTGCAGAGAGCCACCTCCCTTTGTGACCCTCCCTGTGGGCTTCCCACAAGCAAAGTCAATGAGGAATCCAGCAGGAAAGGTTGCAAATTGCCCCAGTAAATTGCTTTCACTGTTTTTTTCCTGAGAAGTCCACTAGGGAAGGGGTCCCCAACTCCTCTCTGTGGATGAGCACCAGGTTGTGGTATGACAGAAACTGGACCACACAAACAAGTGAAGCCCCATCCGTAGCAAGCAAAACCATGCCCCCTTCAGTCCAGAGAAAAACCTCTCTCCTTGGAACTGGTCCTTGATGCCCAAAAGGTTGGGGGCACTATGGACTATGAGACCCCAGGTATCTCATATGCCCTAGTCCTCTTTGCCTTCCTGCCTGCAGCTCTACTCCTCCCATCGCCTCCCTTGCCCATCTCTGGACCCCATTGACTCCCATTCTCCCAAGTGCCCATCTGTGGTCCTCCCACACATGACCTGTGCATACCTGCCTGCCCTCCTTCCCTGAGACTTTTTCCTCTTCTTGCATCGCCTTGGGTTACAATGGTAACAGGAGCTGCAGGGCTTGCTGTCAGCAATGCAGTCCTGTGATATTATGCTGCAGGTCCTGCTTCCTACCTTAACTTATTTAATTTAGGAAGCTTTTTGGAAGAGGGTACTGAATTTTTTATTTTACATGCTGCTCTAGGAAACAAATATTTTCTCAGCGTGGCTTAGAATCACAATAAACTAAATTAAAAGCTGCAACATAACATAATAAAACAAAAACTAATTAAAATATTTAAAACAGTCATAAAACAGCAGAAACAAGTTTAATTAAACAGCACCATTAAAAGTTAACATTCTGGGGTCTGGGAGAATAAAATATTATTTGTCTGGCACCAAAGAGAATAAAATTATAACCTTAGTAAATTGACAGTTTAATTGAAAAAGACATACTCGCAACTTTAAAGCAGTTTGGAAAAGTAAAGATAAACTGGCAAAGATGCCTTCAATTTTAACTTGAGTCTTGGCGGCCATGCTGTTTCCTCCACAACAGAACAGAAGTGGTTCTGCCAATGCTTTCTCAGTCTAGCCCATGGCCTTGAGATTGTCTAGTGGCCAAAAATCCAATTACTAACAAGTCTGACCCTGTCCCAAAGGTGCTTTTCCAAAAGGCAACTGGACTTTCTTGTTTTTCTTTGAAGACATTTCCCTTTTCATCCCAGAAGCTTCTGTCAGAGCTGAAGAAGCTGCTTAGATGAGAAGCAAAACACCTTCAAAGAAAACCAAGAAAATCCAATTATCACATGTGGTGGCTATGCCCCAAGGCCAGGATTTATTGGACCAAAATCAAAACTTGGATACAAGAAATTACCAGACATCAAATTGAATTCAAGCCAGAACTCTGTTTATTGGAGATAATCCAAAATGAATATCCGAAAAAGATAAAATACATAATGTCACAAATTTTAATGGCGGCCAGAATAGCCTATGCGCAAATGTGGCAAGGGCCTAAGGTACCAACAGAAGAATTAGTCTTAAAAAAAATAGCCTATTGTGCAGAAATGGTTATGCTCACACTGAAAATGAAGGAAAAAGAAGAATCTGATTATTACTCAATTTGGTATAGGTGGTACGAGTGGTTAGAAAAGAGAGATAAAGATTGAAAAGACTGAAAAGAAGATTACATAGGAGAATTCCTAAGAGAGTGATACATAGATATGTAAATATGTAAAATAGAAAAAGTTAGACAATAATAAATATAAGTAAAGATAATTATTAGTATTATGTACAAATGGATGATAGAAAATATAAGACAATATTATATGTGGATGCAAAATGCTGTTGAAAATGTAATTATGATTTGTACTGGTGGAAAATAATAAAAATCTTTAATAAAAAAAGAAAAAGATTGCCAAGCTCACATCATTTACTTGGAACTTCACTGTTCATATTTCCAGTGAATGCTAATTTAATTAATTTAAAATGTGCACGTGGAGAATGGTTTGGGAGAATGGCAATATAAAGGTGAAAAAACTACTCAGAGTTCACTCCCTGAATATCTGTGGAATTTTCTGCCATATTCCTCCCCATATAACAACATTATTAATTTATTCCCAGCTGAATTCACTGACTGAAGAAAAGTGGAATTAAGTCATATTTCTAGTAAAGCAGCTATCTATGCTTTTTTACAAGCTCAGTTCTAAATGTCCCTTTCTCATGATTGCTTTCACAGAGGTTGTGCTCTGTCTTCTTGGGATCTTGACCCATCTTGCTCTGTTAGGACTTCATCTGTCAAGCCTAAATGCTTGTCCACGACTTCTGATTTTGATAGCAATCAAGATTTCTTCTCAAGCTATATTTTTATTATCCTTTCTTTGCTCTTTCTAATATGGTTTCACTGATTCTTCTTGGTGTCACATTTAATTCCTGCAGGGATGAAATAGGTACTATTTTTGTTCTGAAGCAGCCCTTAGCTAATCTGTCGTACACTTAGATGTTATTATTCATTGGCTCTTAGTGTAATTATTTTACTTGTTCTTTATGTTCATTATATCCAGCTAAGAATTATCCGGGTGATCTCATTGGATGAAACAATATTAGCAAATACTTTTTCATAATTGTCAACTAAGGTCATGCTTAATACAGAATTTAAATAATCCCAGCCTGTCAGGATATTATATACCATTAGTCAGCCCATAACCTGTTGTGTTACAGTTTTAGTGATATCTCTTTAGTTAAACAGAGAAACAGAATGATCAAATATGGGCAAAGAACTGTGGGAGCAGGAGAGACTTCCTACTGGCTTCACCACTGAGTTTTCTTATGGGACTATGGCAAGGAATATTGGAAATCAATCCTTCCTTCCTTCCTTCCTTCCTTCCTTCCTTCCTTCCTTCCTTTCTTCCTTCCTTCCTTCCTTCCTTCCCTCCCTCCCTCCCTCCCTCCCTCCCTCCCTCCCTCCCTCCCCCCACCAGGTAAATGGCTGTTGCTGGCTAGGAGAGGGAATGAGAAATTGCAAGACTAGTTGGGAAATATTAAAAATGAAAATCACCAGCTGGCTTGGGGTACTCCGGTGGCGAGCATGGATCGAAACTGTGCACAATCATGGATTTCAGTCCGTTGCCAAAGAGCTACCCCATAGAAGTGATGAAGAGGGTGGAGACTGCCAGCAGGGTTGAGGAGAGCTGCATCTCTTCTCCCCAGCTGGCCACAACTCCCTTTCCTGACGGCGGTTGCAGTGGTGGTCAGAAATGGCCACTTCAAAGAAGAACTTGACCAGAAAAGAAAGTGCAGGAGGAAGATAAGAAGAGAAAGTTTTGGCTGACCAGGTTAAACTGAAAAAGCAACAGCGTAAGGTACCCTGGAATTTAAACTATAAAAATACCATTGTTCCCAAAGAAGATTTTGAAGCAGTGAAGGAGAGAGAGAAGGGTTTTTTTACTTTCTCCCTTCTTTATAATGATAACTAAGAGACTTAATTAAGAAATTGACAAAAACCTACCTTGACATTATAAGGCTTTTAAGCTGAAAATAAAATGTCAAAGGGATAATAAAGCTTTTTGGATATTTAAAAACTTTTAAAAACAGGAAGGGAGAGAAAAAGAATAAAAGGGCACGATTTGGAAAAATGGAGGAGACTGCCTGGAACTGAAAGAAATTTACAGTGAAACCTTAAGGGCCTGTCACATTGGCCGACGGATGCAAAACGTTTGTAAAAAGGACACAGCGGATGAGAAAATGTTCCATCCGTTGTTATCCGCTCTCAAAAGTGCCCCAAATTTGCATAAGCAGAGCGGACAACAACGGAAAGGAACGGATGGGGGGAGGATGTAGCAAGGATGTAAAATGGATGCTCCACGGAAGCCTAGCGGATGGAAGCGGATGGGAGCGGATGGCACATCCGCAGGGCTTCTGGGGGAGCACAGCAAAGCGGACGCGCAACGGAAAGAGCGGATGCCAAGCGGATGCCGAGCAGATGAATCGGATGTAGAGCGGAAGCCTAGCGGATGCCTAGCGGATGCCTAGTGGATGCAGAGCATTCACCGCACATGCGGGGAGGATGCATTGCGTCAGGCCCGTGGATATAAAGGGAAGCAGCTCGCAAGCAGGTCACCATTCAGAGGAAAAACCTGCTGCCAGACACAGCTCCAGCCAGCCAGCAAGCCAACAACCATGGGGAAGAAGAGGAAGCCTCTGCCATCTGCTGCCAGCCCTGGCAAGAGAGACAGAGCCACCGTCCCACCCCCTGGCCCTGACTCTGCTTCTGCTGGGGCTTCTGCTGCTTGGGCTGACTCTTCTGGTGCTGGAGCTTCTGCTGGCACTGCTCCTGGTGCTGGGGCTTCTGCTGGTGCTTACTCTGCTGGCGCTGCTCCTGGTTCTGATGCTTCTGCTGGTGCTTCTGCTGGTGCTTATTCTGCTGGCGCTGCTCCTGGTGCTGGTGCTTCTGCTGGTACTTACTCTGCTGGCACTGCTCCTAGTCCTGCTGGTGCTCCTGGTCCTGCTGGTGCTCCTGGTCCTGCTGGTCCTGGTGGTCCTGGTGATGCTGCTGGTGCTTACTCTGCTGCTGCTGATCCTGGTCCTGCTGGTCCTGCTGGCGCTGCCGGTGCTCACTCTGCTGCTGCTGATCCTGGTGCTGCTGGTGCTGCTGGTGCTGCTGCTGGTGCTGCTGGTGCTGCTGGTGCTGCTGGTCCTGCTTTTGCTGCTACTGTTGTTGTTGCTGCTGCTGGTGGTGGTGGTGTGGTGGAGAAGCCCCTACAACCTCGAAGCCCCTCTGATGAGGGCCCAGATGGCCCTGCCAGAGGGAGGAAGAGGCATATTCGAGAATGAGAACGGGAGATGGGGGCAGTACTCCATCGAAGAGGAATATGAGGATGAGGTGCTGGAATGGCTGAGGGAGAATGAGTATCTTTGGCGGAAGGGACACAGGCTCTATCGAGACACCAAAAGGAAGCAGGCTGCTTGGAGAGAGAAGGCGGATAGCCTGGGCTACACTTCAGAGGTGCTCCTTGGCTGGTGGAAGCACATGCTCACCTGGTACTGGAAGCTGCACCTCAAGAAATCTGGCCAGGCCACAGTCAAGCTGACGGACCGAGAGACCTACGTGATGGCCAAGTGCAGCTTCTTGGAGGGTGAGGTCCGCAACCGAGGAGCAGCCCCTCTGACAACCCTCTCTCAGGCAGCCCGCAGAGAGCCAGTCCTCTTCTGGCCAAGAGTCAGCTCCTGTGTCCAGGCAGGTAACTGTGGAGCGTGCCACGACGGAGACCCCTCCGACAGCTGCACTCCCCGTGGCAGAGCGCGTGGAGGACCCCCTGACGCAGTGGGAGCAAGGAGAGGGCACTTCCACCAGAGACCAACCCACCTCCACCCCCAGCTCCACCTCCACAGAAAGCAGGCAGAGGCAGACCGGAGGGGCAGAGCCACACTGTCCTGCTGGAGATTAGGGACACCATCAGAAGCAGCGTAGATCTCCTCTCTCTCCGACGTCCCATCCTCCAACCGCAAGCCCTTCCTCACCTACGTCAACCAGACCGTCATGAACATGTCCGAATCACAGTACCAGGTGATCAAGGACAGGATCACTGGTCTTCTTCACAACCCTTCAGACCGAGCTGAACCTGCTCCCACCCAGTCCAGGTCTGCTCCTCCACCCCAGGTGATGTCACTGCTCTTCCAAGGCTTTCCACAGGCCCTCACCTATCAAGGCTATGGCTTCCAGGGGCTCCAGCAACACAGGCAGCCCTTCCCAGTCCAGGCACAGATACATCGAACACCACCGGTGCCACCGACGCCACAGATGCCACCCACGCCACAGATGCCACCCACATCACAGATGCCACCCACGCCTCACCTCGCTCAGCTGCAGACCAGACATCCCCATTACACTGCTCCTTCCTCCATCCCACAGCCAAGCCCGGCCTCAGAATATCTGTCATCGATCTTGGGACTGACACCCCATGTCCTGGAGGAAGGGGCTCTCAACATCACAGGACTGAGCCAGCTCTCTGAGAGCTCCCTCCACACACCGTCCCCTGTTGTCCTCTCGGGGCCAGGCACCCCAATGACGCCTCAGACCAGCACTCCAGCAGCAGCCACCTCCACAGCACCTGGACCCTTCACCCCTGAGACTGGGCACGCCTCAGAGTGACTAAGAAGAGTGCCAGAGACTGGGTGGCTACCTGTTGACGTTATCTTTGCTTGGGACATTTGGGTCATTTTGCTTTTTCAGCTTGTAAATTAATAAAGATTATCTTTGCTTCACACATTTGCTTCATTTATTTTATTAAATAAAGTCTTGGTGGAAATGGTTTAAGCCTTTGCATGCTTGTGGGATGGGTAAAGATAGCAGTGGGATGGGCAGGGATACCTTTGGGATGGGTAATAGCTGTGGGATGGGTTAGGATACCTCTGGGGTGGGTAATAGCTGTGGGATAGATAAACCTCCAGTGCAAGCATAGTGGGACTGTATGGTCCACCCTCCCAGGTGCCACACCTATGGCCCTTTATTATCAATAACAATGTAATCATTGATCCACACATTTCAACATAAACACAACTCTTTATTAAATGCCCTGTTCATTGTAGGGCCACTCAACATACATGGCACAATCTCATCAGTTTGATGAGACAGGCTGAATAAAGCATCCATTAAGCATCTATCATCCTGTCTTGCCACTCCACTGCTCCAACTGGGGAGTTGCACCAGTGTTTCAGGAGGTTGTGCTGCTTCTTCCCTTCACGTGAAGCTTTGTTGGGGCCTTGCACATCCACACTATCTATCAGGTTTCACCCTTGCCTCCATTCACCAGGTTCCATGTCCCCATTGCCTTGTTGGAGGTCCACGAGCCTGTTCTGCAAGACTGGGTAGTGGGTGCGCATGAGATTGTGCAGGGTGCAGCAAACTTCCACATTCCTCCTCACGGTCTGTGGGCGATGCTGCATGGTGGTGAGAAGTACCTGGAACCTGTTGGCCAGGATGCCAAAGGCGTTCTCCACCACCCGCCTTGCCCTGGACAGCCTGTAGTTGAAGATCCTCTCTTCACGGGTGAGGCATCTGGAGGTGTAGGGCTTCATGAGGTAGGTTCTGAGGGAGAAGGTGTCATCCCCCATGATGAAGTAGGGCACATCTTGTGTGTCGTTGGGCAAGGGGTCTGGATCTGGGAAGCCCATGATGAGGTTGCCTTCCAGCCCCTCCT
This sequence comes from Laticauda colubrina, assembly GCA_015471245.1. Classification (NCBI taxonomy): domain Eukaryota; kingdom Metazoa; phylum Chordata; class Lepidosauria; order Squamata; family Elapidae; genus Laticauda; species Laticauda colubrina. The sequence continues at coordinate 7,507,451 of BLBF01000063.1, forward strand.
TGAGGTCACTGGCGTTGTATACCTGGGCATCTGAAGCTGACCCATTGCCTGAAGCATCGATGTACATGAACTTGTAGTCAGCATCGACCATGGCAAAGAGGATGATGCTGAAGAAGCCCTTGTAGTTGAAATAAGTGGACCCTGACTTGGCTGGAGATTTGCAGGCCACGTGCTTGCCATCTATGGCTCCAACGGTGTGGGGGAAGTTCCACTTCTGATACCACTGCTCTGCAACTTTCTTCCATCCTTCTTCAGTGGAGGGGCACTGGAGGAGCTCCTCCAGGTATTCTTCAATGATGACCTGCACCACTTCTCTGACCACAATGCTGATGGTGTTGTGTGGCACCCTTCAGCTGTACTGCATGCTCCTGTAGGTGATTCCGGAGGCCAGGTGGTGCAGAGTTAGTGCCACCTTGAGCCCAGGTTCCAGGATGGGCCGGAAGTTGGTGTTTGCCTTGGTCAACCTGGGTGTCAGCCGCTCCACAACTTCGTCAAACATGGCTGGAGGCATCTTCATGAAGTTCTGGAATGCCCGAGTGTCTTCGTTCCTCAGCTCCACCATCAGCTTGTTATACAGTCCGTATTCTGCTCTTCTGGTGATCCATCTTCGGACCCAGACACTTCTTGGACACCTCCTTTTCTTCCCGTAGAACAGGTGAAAGAGCCTGTAGATGGCTTCGCACTGTTGTAGAATGATGGTGGCTACCAAAAGGAGTCTGTGACGATCCATGGTGGAGATGACTGGATGCTGTGGAAGAGCAAGAGCCAGATGAAGGCTGAAGAGGTCTGCACAGCAGGGCTGCTGGACTGAAAGTGAGATCCAGGTGAGTTCCTCCCCCTTTTTATAGGAAATATAGGTTTTCTGCTAGGTGTCCTTTTGCATCCTCTAGGCATCCTGCAGACATCCTAAATATCCGAGATACGTCCCCTATGTGAACATTTTTTCCTGACAGAAAACCACAAGAATCAGCGTATGGCTGCATCATTGACATTTCTGTACTCTTATGACAAAGATGGAGATTCATTTCTTGATAGAATCATAACTGGAGATGAGACTTGGGTCAAACATGTGAACAGCGAGACCAAATTGCAGTCTATGGAGTGGGGGCACACAAAGTCCCCATTTAAATTTTAAATATTTGTGGTTTTCTGTCTTGTGGTTTTCTGTCAGGATTTTTGGCACCCATCTTGCACAAAACTTGTGGTAGCCTAGCTTTTGTGTAACAATTTCATGTTACAAACTGCATGAAATTTGTGGAAAACTAAGCGAAAGTTCCGTTACTGTGAAACGGCAGTTTTCACGAATCTTGTCATCGACTTTTGCAACCAGTTCATCAGTCAGAAGAAAATATTTGCAAACGTTCTCTGCAAGGAAGATTATGGCGACTGTTTTTTGGGATAAGCAAAGTGTACTTATCGATTTTCTGGAACATGGTGCAACAGTAAACTCTGTGAGGTATTGTGAAACGTTGCAAAAACTAAGAAAAGCAATTCAGAACAAGCGTAGAGGAAAGTTAAGCTTAAAAACTTCCGGTTTGCAGAGCTTCGGCGGCAGACAGGAATCCGCGATTGTGCGTGGTTTCTGCCTGGGCTCACCACCGGAGCGTCCCGAGCCAGCTGGCTTCGGGGCTAAGCCACTAAGAGGTCGGTGAAGACGGGGGAGACTCCGGTAGGGTCGAGGAAAGCCACATATTTCTTCCCCAGCTGGCTAAACTCCCTTTCCTGAAGGTGATAGAACGGCGGTCAGAAATGGCTGCCTCAAAGAAGCCCTCATCCGGAAAAGAATATCCAGGAGGAAGAAACTGCTGAAGTGAAAGTTTTGGCTGACTGGGATAAGAAGAAACAATTAAGGTATCCTGGAACTTAAACTTAAAAAAAAAAAAAGATACATTGCTCCCAAAGAAGACTCGGAAGCAGTGAATGAAAGTGAAAAGGGAAAGGGGTTTTTTTTTTTCACTCTCCTTCCTTACGGTGACAGCGAACAGAGGTGAATGAGAAATCAGAAAAATCTGCTTTGGCATCAACAGGTATTTAAACTGGAAAATTTAATGCCAAGGGGATAATAAAGATTTCTGAATATAAAAGGCAAAAAAAAAAGAGAAAGAAAATTTTTCTTTTGCTGCAAGTGGGAAGGGAGAGGAAGAGAATAAGAACAGGATTTGGAAGGAGGAGATAGCCTGGAATCTAAAGAATCTAAAGTTAAATTTTAACAGGGCTGCTAAAAGATACATTTTAACTGGAACTTTGTAACTAAATACTAATCCAGGAAGAGAAAGTGAAAAAAGGAAGAAAGTGTAAAAAGAAACAGCTTGTGTGTATTTGGACTGGTGACTTTGGGACTTTTGGAATTATATTGTAAGAATTAAAAACACTTGGGTGGTTGTTTTAAAAGAAGAAAAAAAAACTCTATCATCACTTGTGGACGAACTGAAAATAGAATTTAAAAAATATAAAGAAGAGGAACAAGAAGGGAAGGGCTCTCTTGGTTCCATTTTTCAATTCTTAGAAATGACGATCTTTACCTACGAGAAACTACAAGAAAAGATGACTCAACAAGAAGATTGGGACAAAGAAGAAGCCATCTTTAACGAACAAGTAACTTTACTTGGGGAAGAAAGGGGAAAGAGGGGAAAGAGAATGGAGAATTTGAGATCTAAAAAACAACCAAAAAAGGGAAAAATAAGGTGAAAAGTGGATATAACGTAAGAAAGCAACAGAAAAAGGGAATACAGAAAAGGGAAATTAAGGTGGAGAGACAAGGGGGTAAAAAGGGCAGAGAGAAGAAGCAAAGGAGGAGGAAAGAGAAGAGAAGCTACAAAGGTGTGAAGCAAGATGTAAAGAAACAGGACTTATTTAGAGATAATGAGTAAAAATTTAATTGAAAAAGGGAATCTGCAAAGGTACATATCATTGTATTGTTATATTTGTATTTAGAAATAATATCAGAAAATTGAAAACAACATATGATTTAGTGAAACATTTCTGAATAAAATAAATGGAATGAATTAAATGAGAGAATTAATTTAGAAAGGAATGGGAACATTTTAATGACATAATGTTTTAAAATGCAAGTGAAGTGAGGGGGAAGTAATCATGGAAAGTTTACAAGCGTTCCCATAGAAGCATGATAACCTATTTGAAAAGTAATGTGTTAAATGTTTAAAATTTAAATGAATATTAACATTAATGATAGAATTGAATTGGTATGGATTGTTGTTTTAATTATATTATATATTTATATTTTTCTTTTTCTTTTTAAAATGTAGTGTCGAGCTTTAATGTACTACGCAGAATCCGAATGGAAGTTACGTTCTATATTAAGTGTTATAATTTTAGGGGAAAGATATAAAGGCGTTATACTCCAATTAGTGACTATAGGAGGAATTTTGTTTAAAGAGAAAAGATAATAGATAGCTAAAATAGGACAGACAAAGAATATAAATATAATGATCTGATTGAGATGAAACAAATAAAAATAAAATTAAGAAAGTTAAAAGATGGGAGAAGCCATATAGAAAATGTAGAATGGCAATAAGATATAGAATGGTATATAAAAATGAGCATAAATTTGATATCTGTACAAAGAGATGTAACCCGGGATCAGGCTGCTTTCAGAAAAGAGGTTTCATGTTTTCATGTTCTGTGTTGTGTTTGTCTATGTTTGTTTCTAAAAATCAAGAAATTTTTTTCAAAAAAATATAATAATTTGTTTTTGCATGACAATGCCCAACCACACACAGCAAATTGCACTCGAGAAGTCCTGAATGCTTTCAAGTGGAAGATTTTTCCTCATCCGCCCTACAGCCCCGATCTTGCACCAAGCGACTTCTACTTGTTTCCGAGGATGAAGACCTGGGTTGGAACACAGCGCTTTGACGACGACGCGGAACTGCGGGTGGGCGTGACTGACTGGCTCAAATCTCAGGCGGCTGAATTTTATGACAATGGAATTACAAAACTTGTTCACCGCTATGATAAGTGCCTCAATTTGTTCAGTGAATATGTTGAAAAGTAGTATTTAAGTGTCACTTTCAAGTGTATATAATAAAAATTTTTTCCTACACTTTGTTTTTTTTCTATCACAAAACGTAATCTATTTTGTGGATATCCCTCGTACATGCATAGTTATTTTTATGGCTTCTCATTTTTTATTTTATTTTTAAAGAATGCCTCTGAGGCAAATATGGAGTTCAGAAGTATTCTTAAAAAATCAAGATGATGCTGGTGGCTGTGACTGCAGCAAGCCAGTTTCTTGTTTTAATTTATTTTCAATTAAAAGAATATTTAAGCCAAAATCAAATTGAACAGAGATTTGGTCAGTGCCCTGGGGTGTTTCTGTGAGACTATTAGTTCCCACAAGTCTTCTTGTTTTAATTTACAGAACTTATATCACTGCCTGTCTCATATAATGAATCTGTTGGTGGCTGTCTTATTTGTTTCTTGTTTTTTCACAAAACAAGATTTGCCATTTTATTAAGCAATAATATTTTAAAATTGGCCTGAAAGAAGCGTTTGCTGATAAATATTCCCGAGGGATATTCTTTTCCAAACAAAATCCACATTTCATTCAGCTTTGTCATATCTTGGTTCAATCCATTGGATTGTTTTAACTATTTGGAATAGATTGGAAATGGGACAGTCTGGAAACCAAACAACTGCCAAGAAGATTAGTATTAATATTTTGCCATCTCTAAAAATCTGAATTTACTTTTTCATAGCAATTTCTGGTTAGCTATATATTGCTAATATATAGCAATATATTTGATTCCACATTATTAAAAAATGCTGATGATGTTCATGATGATTATCTGGATTATATCAAGTTACTTGAAAAGATCATTAAGGTATTTCCTCACTTCTGTTAGAAAATGGGTGTCAAACTCGCATCACATTGCCGTCATGTGACATTTTGCAACTTCTCCCCCTTTGTGGAGCTGGGGTAGGTGTGGCCTGCCTAGGATGCATCCAGCCCGCCAGTTGCCAGTTTGAAACCCCTATGTTTGAACATAGAACCAGAATATTTGTAGATGATTTTCTGAAAGCAATTTCATTACTTCTCTATATTTTTATAAATGCACATTAGTGATTTTGCTCAAATTTTATCAGGCTCATACCATCACAGAAGGAGCAGAAAATACTTTCATTTTGACAAGATTCCAGAACTACTTCTGCTGCAGCCTCTTCAGAAGATATAACTCTTCCTTGTTAAAAGAATATAGGAAAGAATTGACTGTTACAGTCATGCTGTTTTTTTATTTCTATTCTGTTACTGAAAAGTAGCTTCAATACAGCCTGTGGCTGTATCATAAATATAACAATGCCTGTAGGGAATGCCCTCTTTCCATTTGCTGGAAAGCTGCCCTCTTGCGGGAATGAACTGCTGAGTCAGGGGTGAAGATGGATGTCACTAATTTTGCAAAGGAAAGATGCTTACAATTTCTGCTGATTTCTTCCTTTTTTATGATTGATAAAAGTGGAGAAGTCACTGCCTGACAGTTGCCTAAATCTGAAAGATAGGTTTGTTTGACTGAAAGTGGGGCTTTTCTGAGTGTTCTTTAACAATGGAACATCCTACTATTGGTAGATAAATGGTAATTCCCATCTTATCTTCTACAACTCAATACAGGTAGTTCTTGCTAAAGGACCACAATTGAGACTGGCAAAAACTTAATCGCTAAGCAGCTGATATTAAAAAAAAAAAACAAACAACCCAGAAAACCACAATGGAGTAATGAAATCAGTTCAAGCATCATTAAGAGAATCACCCACGGTCTTTAAGATAGCACATGATTGCAATTTGCGATTTTACTAACAGATTCTCCATTAATTATCAGATACTGGCTGTGATGCACACAAATGTCAGTCATGTGACTGTGGGCTACTGTATTGATAGTAAATGCCCACCAATTGCAAAATGCTTGAATTTCAATGACTTGAGGGGGACACTACAAAACAGTTATAAATTGTAAGAGGACTGGTTGTAAAGTTATTTTTTTAACATCACTGAAACTTTGGTTACTAAAAAGGGAAACCATTTAACGTCTACTTGTGAAGGCTTTGCTTAATAAAGTTCTTGAAGTTTATTTTTTTTTAAATGTTTCCTTGAAATTGACTATATTTTATCCTTATATTCTGGTTTTACTGTCATGTCTTACCTCATTGGAAGCCATCTGCAATTTGTGTAAATATTAAAAGATATTATAAATAAGATAAGCAGCCCAGGGAAAATTTCAAACTAATAGCAAAATGGCAGTTGATACATTCAATCCAAGCAGTATATAAATTAGTATGATCCTAGATAATTGTTAATCATGGCTTGGTTTTTCCACCATATATTGTATATTTGTAAATTTTTGTAACAGCCTTCAGTACTGAAAATTGAAATATATATTTTTATCCTAGGTACTAATACTGTTAGGGTGATTTCATGGAAAGGAATGTTACTATGTGTTACTTTTTATACTTCATATAACTTGTGTAAAATGCACATTTTTACTGTATTTTTTACTAAATACAGAACATTTGCTAGCTGTTGTATTTAATGCTATGTAAAAAAGAGCAAAAATATAAACTAAGTCAGTCACCGGAAGCAATAACTTTTCAGTTTAGTAACCGTTATCTCACTAAATTAAGCCCGTTTATGGAGATAGTAAGTATAATTTGAGAAGGGTGAGAAAAACAAATGAATTTGTTTTTTCAATTTGGCAATTTGATGTTAGCTGGAAAATTTTGAAAGTTGAAGTCACACATCTTAAAAGTTGCCAAGTTTGAAAAACACTGGTATAAATAAAATGACAAGAGAATAGAACCAGACTGAATTTCCAGGGGAGCATCACTTTGAGGCTGTACTTCGATAATACTCCGGAGGATCCCAGATCCCAACTGGTTTAATTTTAATGGATTAAGACTGAATATAATCTTAATACCAAGAGATATTCCAGGACACAAATTATTGAAAAGAAGGCTGCAAGATAGGTTTCATAATCAATAACCACTTCACCACATGGCTGACAAAATCTTCGTTGGGAGAATATCCAGGAATGAAGGGGTTAGGAATGATATATCGACCCACATCTGTCTTCAGAATTCTCTTTCCCAAGTGATCAGTCAAATATTATCACCAGTGAATCTCTGCTGGCTGAACCTTTCAGTGGTATCCTGTGACAGCCGTAAGGCCTACCTGCCAGATTGCTAAGGAAGACACTTTTCCAACTTTTTTTGAAATTTAACACTTCTGCAAAATTCTAGTCTTCTTTTGTCTTATTGTTTCCATTTTTATTGCAGCGTGTAAAAGAATGTTAAAAAGATAATATATCAACATGAATTTTATTTTCCTTTGAACAACAGTACATAATTGTAGAATTGTTTTCATACACAGAGAAGTCATTTTGCTGCTTCTTTTCTCGATGTAAAACAACATGGTAATCTTTACACATTTGTAAGATTTTCTTTCCTTTTTTTTCTCTTTACACAACTTTCTGCAATGGAAGCAAATTGCAAGAACATATCAATGCTGGTATATTACATCTACTTACATTATTTAAGAACATTAAATGGGAGAAAAATAAGTTATTTAAATATACAGAAAGTGCAACTTTTGTTAGTTGTTACATAACTTATTTTTTTTAACTGCGAAATAAATCGCATTTAGGGGTTTAGTATGGACAAAATATGTGGCTTAAAAATAATACAATACAAATGTACAGCTATGACTTGGTGAACTGACCTTTATTGCTGCAGTACAGTTTGCATAAATAAGATTAATGAGGAGTTGTGCTCTGATATCTTTATTTACAGCATTACCGCTTGCACCCAAAGGCAAATTTATAATTAGAACAATTCTCAGGAGGTCTGTGAAGCATGTCGTGCTGCCTCTTTGATTAACTGCTGGTTAAAAACCATCCTCCATGGATCTTAAAATGGCCCTACCTGTCCGTAGAAGATCAATACAAGAGTCTAGCTTAATGTTAACAGCTTCCAACCTAGAGGGTTCTTCTATCACCTGGACTTTCTCTGAAACATGGAAATACTAAATGATTTAACACTTTTTCAGAATCAATATCAATAGCAGCGAAATGGTCAGCAGTTGCATTAATTGTTGTACTGTAAATAATATGTAATTTCTATGCACAAGGATTGTGTGCATGTGAAACAAAAGAATAAACAATACATTGAAGTAAATAGCAATATTAGCAGAACCAGCATTGGATTTGTGCACTTCTGATCTCAGTTTAACAATTTCGTATCTTTCCTAATGAATATACTTCTTGAGATGTATAAAATACCGATTCTTTTTGTCATTCTGTAAATGTGAAAACTTCGTGCCCTTGTTTATACCCTGACATATTATGCCTTCCAGCTTCTGTGGTAATAATTTTTTAAAAAATCAACTTCTACAGTATATTACAAATAAATGAGAATTCCAGCTAATCTTACAAGCTTATAACCACACAATCTACATGCGGAGCACATTTCTCTGCATATATAGTCACCCATTAATTTAATTAAAAAGCAATAAATTTGTACATGAGAAGAAATGTTCACCATAGTCCTTTTTTCCTTTAGTAAGTAGAAATCTTTAATCACTTTTGTGCTTATCACAATAAACTAATAAAATAGAGAAGGTTGGAATGGTAAGATTTTTTTAAAGTAAAAGTCCTCAAATACCTGATACCTTAAAGACAGTAATAGGAGAAAGATATCTGGTGAGAAAGAATTCTTGGAAAGGCAGAATTATGCTTTGCAGAAATGTTCTTAGCTGAATATTGCATTTTTTGAAGTTGTAAAACAATTTCTTTTTCAGACGTAATGAATGCAATGGGAGGCACAAAGAGGTGATCAGAAACTATCTGAAATTAGGCTTCATGTTCCCAGGCTCAGACTGAGTCCATTATATGTTCAAACATCACTTATCCTGAAAAGCCTTCATTATTATAGCTAATTAGCAGTTAGTAGGTACTACTGGACAATCGAAGTGTCAAGCTTATTTGGTATATAATATGCCCAATCATGTAAAAAAATAAAGTTTATCTATATTCACAGAAACAAGGAAGAGATTTTTACATTGTATAGTTTAATAGTTTTAGTAAACAAGAACATGGTACCACAAAGAAAAACACAAAACCAGTTTGCTTCAGCAACCCATTCTAGTAATTCATTTCAATATCTAATCATTGACATGTTTAGCTACTCTTACAGGAATTATAGCTTGAGAGTCCCCCCCACCCCACCCCCTAAATATCACTGAAATAGAATTCCTTTTCTGATTCTCTGGATGATATTTTGCTTATTCAGCCAGTTAGGTTTTCTTTGGGGAAGACAGAACAACCCATGTCCCACTGATATGGTCAGGATACCAAGTCAAAGCTGCTGCAAACCAAACAACAATGCATCACAATACACAGAATTTAACATGAAAACACATTTTATCATATTTATATATATCTATGTACATATCAAAGGCAAAATATCTTTCAGCCTTCTAGTAATGCCAGCAAACATTAACAGCGATAAACATCTTGTTAGCCTGAGAACTAAAGTCTGCAATTTCAAAAACAGCAACTTTACATGAGGAGATGTTGTGAGATATAGGAAATCTTTAAAATAAGCTATTGGTAAATTAAAACTAAAACAATGAAATATCTTGTAAATCTGAAGACTGGTAAATAAACTGCTCAAAAGCATTTTAAGGCAAATTAAAACTGGCTGCTGAATAAACTTCTAAAAATAATTTTTGTTCTAAAGAAAGAAGCTTGAAAAAAAATGGTAAGTTGCAATGAAGATCAGCTAAAAGGTATAACATTCAGAACTCTCGCCTAGCTACTGTCAGATGGAAATCTGTGGCCCTCATCTGTTGGTCCATGACTCATCTTCTGTTTATGGGGAAATTCGAAAGCTGTGTTCCTCAACTCTGACTTCCAGTTCCACCTTCTAGGAAACTATATTGGGAAGGCAGTGCTTTATTAATATATTTTTATATAAATTGCTGAAATGGAAAGGATGTGAAAGGAACCCCTGTTAGAAACAGATCTAATCTTTAATATGTTTGCTGGGATTACATATTCCCTCAGTATAGGATATATAAATTTGAATTAAAAATCTTTAATGATCAGTTAGCTGTGCTTTAGCCTTTTAATAGAACCAAAGTATCTAGAGATCTACAATTTGCTAACCCCTTTCCCCCAAAACTGAAGATGTTTGTTGTTGAATTTTCAAGAATATAGAATGATCCCTTTTTTTGTAATGCTAAAAGCAAGGCTAAGAGTCCTTAGCAAACAAAAACTATTGCTTGTGCCTTTTCTTTGAGGAAAAACTAGGGTCATACCACTTCCCTGTTGTGGACAGCTGATACCACAGTTTTATATGAAGAGGGATGAAACCGCAAAGAACTCCAGTCTTCTCCAGGACCAGATTTGCCTGTTCCCAAAGCTTTTTCGAGAGCAATTAATGATGAAATTGCTTTTAAAAGAAATGATAGGCTTTCCAACAGAAAAAAAAAAAAAAACTATATTCCAGAATGAGTTAAATTGTTTCTGGGTTCAGAAGTCTCGCTGCTGCTAAAAGCTTGCTTATATGCCTCTCTTCAGTGATTCCAGCCTCATGAAGTGACGTTTGTGACAGAGAAGGCACTTTACTTAAGTCATTGATTCCTGCAGCTCTGAGAGAGACTGAGTACATTGGGAGGCCAACAGAAACTAGCCAATCAGTTATAGAAGATATATTTCCAGGTGATACAGGTTTTCGGCAAATTTCAGTGAGGCCACCACTTGGAATCTGTAGCAAAAGAAAAAGAATTCAAGATATTATTTGGCCTTTTCTCTAATATGAAGAAAAAGCAACATCAATCTGTTCCATGTATAAAGAACCTGCTGTGGTTATTGAATTCAATCTGAACACAAAATATCTTAATGTGAGAGAATGTGAAAACATATGTCAGTTTCCCCTGTGGGGAAATCATATAGTGAGAGCACTAAATTAATTATTCTTTGAATATTTTTTTCTGAGTTCTTTGTGACTAGTGACACATTACTAGTGATCTCAGTAATTCCTTATGTGTCCAATCATACGTGACCAATAAAGAATTCTATCATCCATCGATCTATCTATGTATCTATCTATCTATCTATCTATCTATCTATCTATCTATCTATCTAT
>BLBF01000063.1:7518614-7540933 GCA_015471245.1 Laticauda colubrina
TATCTATCTATCTATCTATCTATCTATCTATCTATCTATCTATCTATCTATCTATCCACCTACCTACCTACCTACCTACCTATCTATCAAATGTTAAACTAAATAACGCATCCAAACTCTTGTACACTTAGAGTAGCAATAGTATTTAGACTTACATATCATTTCATAGTGCTTTGCAGCCCTCTCTAAGCGGTTTACAGACTCAACATATTGCCCCTAACAATCTGGGTCCTCATTTTATTGACTCATTTTACCAATCTTGAAAGGATGGAAGGCTGAGTCAACCTTGAGTCAGTGAGCATCGAACTGCTGGCACTCAGCAGAATTAGCCTGCAATTCTAACCACTGCGCTACCATGGCTTAGTAAAGGGTCACCTGGAATTTCACACTAAATAGTTAACTGCTTCTTGTCATCAGCTTCTAACAATTCATGTGGAAGCAGCAAAAGTTAAATAAGAGAAAATACCAAAAAATCTTTAAAGGCAAGGATGCCAATGATACATTGGGAACAAGTTCTGCGCTGCTTACACAGTGCTGGTAGAGGAGACTGATAGGTAGCATATAAGCAAAGATTCTACCATCTATTAAGGAAAATGAGACAGCTGCCAGTAACTTTCTCTCAGCCCTTCACTGGTACTGCAGAGGCTGAAGGTTGTCACCACTGCCAAAAAACCAAAATAGACTAATTTTATATGCAAGTGGTTTTTTTTAAATGAAAAGATAAGCTGCATCTTTTAATATTCAACCTTTTCAAGGTTTTCCCAATCTGCAATTCAAGTGGCAAAACATCATTTTTCTCTGCTTTTATCACAGGCCCTTGAACCTGCCACAGGGGATTTAATGCTGACTTACTGCCATGCGGTGCTGCTTTCTCAGCTGCTTCACTCGTACTTGGTCCAGGTTTGTAGCAACATCCTTTTCAGGCTGATCTAAGTCTTCAGCATATCTTTGCACCAAAGGTTCAGGAATCCCACAACGGCCATGCTGCAGAGGTTCAGATGAAAATTCAAGTTATAATGAATTAAGCAAAATTCTATTTAAGAGTTCCTTCGGATATTAAGTAATGGTTTCTTAAGGAATTATAAGAAGTTTAACTTGGCAACTATCTTTTCCATATATTTGCACATCTATATTAATGATTTGATATTTTTTTCAGGAATTGTACAAGGGTTTTATGTAAATTACCAGATAGTAAATCTATTTCTTAAGAATGTTTGTGGAGATTCTCAATCATCCAGGTTGTGGTTGTCCCAATGATCCTTTTCAAGACAGTTGAACTTTCTTGATTTTTCAGAACTGAAGAAGCTTCTTGAATATAAAGCAAAACATTTTCAAAGAAAAATCAAGAAAATACAGATGCTATTTGAAAACCACCTTTAGGATATTCCTTAAGAAGTCTTAAAAAATCATTGCCCTAATCCATTGCTTTCTAAGTGTATTTCTCATAATTTCTATGCAGACTGGCATTATGAGTGTTAAATTCAAAACATTTGAATGGCATAATATTGAGGGAGGCTGGTCTTGAGAACATTGGCGTAAAGGGGCTCAACAAACAAAATCAAAACAAGCAGACTTTAAAAAAGCAGACTTCAGTATGCACTTAACTTTATCATTAAGATTGATAGATCGAAGATGTTCCTGGAAAGCCAGTTTGTGTAGTAGTTAAGGCATCAATTAAGGGGGACTGAGAGTTCTAGTCCCACCATAGGCACTGAACCAGCTGGGTGACCTTGAGACAATCATCCTCTTTCAGCCTTATGAAGCAGGCAAGGGAAGAAAACTTATGCAATTTTGCTAAGAAAACAGCAGGGACTTGTCCTGGTAGTAATTAGGGGTCAAAGCTGATTTGAAGACACCAAAAAAGATGTCCCTAACTTTGCTTCATTGAGTCTGTTCCAAGCACTATACAAGTGAATAGGATTTGTTGCTTTCATAAAAGCTAAATTTATATACGCATTGACAGAATAGATAGTGGCCTTTATTGGTAGGCCATTGTGTGCTGCCATACAGATGATATTCACCACATAGAAACTATATCAGGATTTGCAACTATATTAGGATTTGCAACTTCAGTTACATTTTTGATGTACAGTAGTTTTGATGTACATTTTTGATGTACAGTAGTTCCCACGTTGATAATTACTAATGTTCAAAATGAAAACCTTTTAGCAGAACAGTGAAAATTGTTAATATGGTATATATCTCTGCCAATGGCTTACTATACTCATTACTGGAGCAGAGTATATCGACTTATGATTACTAAAATACATGAATGCAATTGGGGTATGACACAAGACATTGAAAAAAAAATTAATTTCAAGACATGAAAAGAATTAAAAAGTATTCCAAAGAATTAACATTAGAAAAACTTTAATTTTCTGGCACCTTATCAGAATAGGGCTCCTCTGTAAGATCAATATCTTCAGACTGCAGCTTATTTTCTATCAACATTTCAAGATCCAGTCCTCTATTACAGGATATCTTCCTTACTGAAGAAGGGTCTAGTTTTAACACATGTTGCTGGACACTAGCTGTTTCTGGAAGGTCAGAAAACCAAGGAGGCCTTATGCTGGAAGGACTTTTGGGTTCCTGATCAGGAAATGTTCTGCATGCAGTCAGTTCATGGGAACTGGAGGAACCCTGTAGTGTAACTTTTTTTGCTGGCAAAGACGGTACATCTGAACAAGAAAGAGTTGAGGGGAGATGACAGTGTCCGTTAGAAATGCGTTCTCTGTTTTTTTTTGCAGGGACTGGCGGTGGCTGTGAAAATGCTTTGAGTTGCATTTTTGTTTCATTCATGTCCTTCTGATCAGTTTCCACATTTTCTTTGGAGATAGAAGTCTTAGCTCTTCCAAGATCATGGGTGCTTTTTTTACAACTTTCAAAAGGAGTCCAGGTCATACCATATGACAGGGAAGATGTCCGAGCATCATAGTTCTCGGGCAAGTGCTGAGGGAACATTCTTGTAGAAGGCATGGTTGCTGACAAGTGGAATTCCTTTATCTTCCCCTTAAGGGGATCAACAACTTCTTTGCTTTGCTTAGCCATCAACAGTTTTATCATCTGCCCACCACCTTCAGACTCAGCTGATTTTTTTGATGAATCCAGAGGTAATGTCTCCGCTAATTTTATACTACCAGTGCCAACATTTCCATGAAGGTCTCCGAGAGAATGGGATCTTGGCCACATCGGTATATTTGGGGCTCTTTCTAAAACTTCCCAGCTTCGGCACACACCAACTGGCAAACTTCTACCTTTCTTCTTGAGATCCATAGCTGTGGGCAGCTTGAGACGGTTTTTGGAGACTGGATGCACACAGCTGACCTGGATTTTCTTTTCTTGCTGATAAGCTTCTGTTGATTTAATTAAGGGTAGATTTGGAATATTCGCCAGTGGGTTTCGGTGGAAATCCTTAAAATGATATTCACTGGCTAATTTTGAGGGCAGGAGACAAGGCTGTCGTATTTTAGCTGAAACAAAAGGAGATAAAGTTTAGAAAAGAAACAGATATTTGAAATAAATCAGCATCTGCTTTCTCCTTGAGTCCTGAGATACCTTTATTTTTTATCTTTTATATATATATATATAAATTCCTTCTTGTATTCCATACAAGAAGCAAACTGACACCTACCATGAAGATGTGGCACGACCACGAACGCGAAGCCAAACAACAGGATCACAGTCCACCAGCTCAAATCCCCCAGTAACTAAGACAAACCTGAGCACAACCAAGCCCCCACCTGAACAGAACACACCCCCAGCCAATCAGAACACAGCCAAGCCCTCACCCAATCAAGTCACACCCCCACTAGCAGTTAAAAGGAAGAAACAGCTGCAAGCTCACATTACTCTGAGAAGCACAGAGCCGAAGAAACAAGCCTGAAGATGATGAATGAGACTTAATCGAAACGTTGCCTAGACACTTCCAATTTTACGCAGGAGAAAACCCGAACAACCAAAGATATATATATAAGACACCACGTTACTCACATCTTATGCACAACGAAACCACCAAAAAATAATTTGCAAAAAGATGAATTCAGAGCGTTACAATCCATCATATGTGCAGTAGAATCCAGCATAACCAAATTAAATACAGATGAAGCTGACAGAATAAGACACCAGGTTACTCACATCTTATGCACAACGAAACCACCAAAAAATAATTTGCAAAAAGATGAATTCAGAGCGTTACAAACCCTGAAAAATGCTAACAGCATAATAATACTCCCAGCAGACAAAGGAAATGCCACAGTAGTAATGGACAGAAAAGACTATGAAACAAAATTGACAGACCTACTCCAAGACTCCACATACAAACCTATAAACACAGACCCAACCACATATCTAGAAAAATCAACCAAGAAGAAAATTATAACCAGCCACATAAGCAAAGAAATCCAACAGACGATCATCCCAAGAGAAAGATCTTCTAGATGCCCCAAATTACACGGCCTCCCAAAAATACACAAAGAAGGCATACCTCTCAGACCCATAGTCAGCTCCATAGGAGCACCATTACAAAACCTAGCTAAATACTTAGCAAAACAACTACAGCCCCATGCTGAAACCGCAGCTTCATATGTACAAAATTCATACCACTTCTTAGAAATGATCAAAGATCTACACGTAGAACAAGAAGATCTGCTTGTAAGTTTCGACGTGGTTTCACTATTCACTCAAGTCCCAATAAAAGAAACTCTTGAAATCATCAAAAATAAACACCAACCAGCTAAACACCTCATGGAACTAACAGAACACTGCCTAACCAACACATATTTCACATACAAAGGACAAAGATACAAGCAAATTGAAGGAGCCCCTATGGGATCACCACTGTCACCCATCATTGCAAACCTGTTCATGGAAGAATTCGAATCCAGAGCCCTGGCTAATGCCACCCACAAACCCAAACTATGGCTAAGATACATCAATGACACATTTGTGATTTGGCCCCATGGAAAAGAAAACCTAAACAATTTCCTAACACACCTAAACAACACACACCCCAAAATCAAGTTCACCATGGAAACGGAAATAAACAAACAACTACCATTCCTAGATGTACTAATCTACAAAAGAACAGATGGCACACTGGGACACACCATATACCAAAAGAAAACACACACCAACCGCTACCTCAATGCCCAATCCCACCACCACCCAGCACAGATAAATTCCGTAGCGAAAACACTAATTACCAGAACCAAACGCCTGGCAGATAAGACACATATAAAGACTGAACTATGCACCCTGACTGAAGTATTGACAGCCAATGGCTTCCACAAAAACAAAATCACCAACTTGATCCACAAAAACACACCAAGACATAACAGAGACCTAGAAGATCAACAGATCTATGGAACAGCTGTCCTACCCTACATAAGAGGTACCACAGATAAAATCAGTAAGATACTACACAGGCATCACATCAAGACTGCCTTCAAAACAGACAAAAAAATAGCAGCCATCCTGAGGAACCCCAAAGACAAAATTGACCTGGAAAACCAAGGCATATACAAAATTCCCTGTACATCATGCCCGGCCACATACATTGGACAGACCAATAGAAGAATAAGTACCCGCCTAGATGAACACAAAAATGCAGTAAAAAAGCTGGAACACACCTCCTCACTAGTCCAACACATGAAAACCACAGGTCACAACATCAACTTCAATGGCACTAAAACCCTAGCCACTATAGAAAACCCCAACCACAGAATCATCAGAGAAGCCATAGAGATTGAAAAAAGACCTGACAGCATGAATAGAAGAGATGATTCCAGCAGACTGTCAATCATTTGGAAGCCTGCACTCTCAAATAGAAAGATCTCCATGCCACAAGCCAGGCAAACACCTGGGCAAAAACAGACTCCCTCTGATAGCTCCAACCCAAACACCCCCCCACCAGGCACCCAGGTGAAACCCAGCTTGCTAATGAATAGCAGCTTGCTAATGAAGAGCAGCTGTCCCTTCACACGGAGCCAAGCTGCACTGAAAGCCTCCAACACAAGAACAGAGTGTTGCCAGCCAATCAAAGCCACAAAACAGACAGTAGAAACCAGAAACACCAATCAATCAAACTCCAAGTCCAATGAACACAGATCCAGGCTCCCAGCCAATCAGAATGGACCAGCCTCAAATTTGAAACCAGGAACTAACTCTACACAGAAGCCTGATGATGGCAGATGAGATTCTGCTGAAACGTTGCTACAACTTTAACAGAACTACAATGACGTGGGATAATACCCGAAGGAAGCTGAACAGCACATATATATTTGTTTTTTTCGGCTTTCGCGGGTACTTACATGTGTGCTGTTTAGCTTCCTTCGGGTATTATCCCACGTCATTGTAGTTCTGTTAAAGTTGTAGCAACGTTTCAGCAGAATCTCATCTGCCATCATCAGGCTTCTGTATTGTGTTCGTCTGTGAGTCAGAATCTTACAGTTGTTTCAGTTTTAAAAGCACAGCTACAAGGACGTGGGAAAATACCCGAACAAAGCTGAACAGCACACATGTAAGTACCCGCGAAAACTTAAGAAAACACACACACACACACACACACACACACATATATGTAGAGAAACACAATTCCGAGGTATATGTAACCTGTACAGATGAAGTTTGTCTTACGTTTTATGTTTTAAATAACAATCAGAACAACCTTATATGAAAAGGGGCAGTTTAATCCTTTCTTTCCCCAGTTTATTTGATATATCCCAACAGAAGTGATTTTCTCAGGAGAAAATTTTTGATTCCTCAGCTGGAAATTCCTTAGAGTTAGAGATCTGGAGGCACAGGCAAGTGAAACAAGACTCCTGCACTTGATACAGCTTCTGCTCAACCATTCTAAACCTACATGAACAGATGCAAATAAATGTATTTATCTGGATTGTAGAAAAGGAGGAAATGGCAAAAATAGCCCAAAACACATCACTGAAATGTCCTTTGTAATCTTAAATGGTAAGCCCTATTAACACTTTCTATGTATTATCTTTCTATGTATTATCTATATATCAGAAAATAAAATACAAGCTGAATAGTCAAGACCTTGTTGATGATCCAAACTCTGTGAAGGACCTTGGAGTACTCATCTCTAATGATCTAAGTACTGAGAGCCCACTGTAACTACATAGCCCAAAAGGCATTAATAGTTGTTAACCTAATCATACATAGCTTTTTCTCTGGTAATATCACACTACTAACTAGAGCATACAAAACATTTGCTAGACCAGTACGTGAATACAGCTCATCAGTATGGAACCCACATTACGTATCTGATATTAGCACAGTTGAGAAAGTCCAGAAATATTTCACAAGAATTCTCCGCTCCTACTTGTTGCAGAATACCTTATGTCACCAGACTTGAAATTCTAGACCTAGAAAACCTAGAACTACACCACTTTCGGTCTGATCTAAGTATATAAGATATACTTATATACAATTATATAAGTTTATATATTGCAGTGTCCTACCTGTCAATGGATATTTCAGTTTCAACCATAACAATACAAGAGCACACAATAGATACAAACTCAAGGTTAATTGCACCAAACTTGATTGCAGGAAATACGACTTCAGCAACAGAGTGGTCAACGTCTGGAACACTCAACCTGACTCTGTGGTTTCTTCCCCAAACCCCAAAAACTTTAACCTTAGGCTGTTTAGTATTGATCTCACCCCTTTCCTAAGAGCCCTGTAGAGGGCATGCATAAGCGCACCAACATGTCCTACTGTCCCTGTCCAATTGTTTCTTTTTTATTTTTCTTATATGTATCCATTTCATGTATTCATAACTATGTTTATACTTATACCTGTTATCTTATAATCGCTTGACAAAATAAATAAATAAAAATAAAATAAATATCCTGATTCAAACAGAACCCTGGCAAATATTATACACCAACATGCATTTTAGGTCAACCTAGAATATTTGCATCTTCTATATTATGCCATCCACTTCTTGTGCTGAAGCCTGTTCTTCAGAAAGTGATGCATTCCATTTACAAAGGCTGAAAGAAGCTGTGATCACTGGGATAGTGCACAGCAGGTGCTTCTCACTTTGCAGGCTGTCAGTGCTTCATTCTACTTGACATGCTGCAGTTTTCGTAAAAGGCTCCAGTAGGAGCTCAGCAACACAACCCTTTGAGCCAAGAAGGACGCCACGTGCATACCAAGTAAAGAAACCATTTGCTAGAAAACAGTCACCCCCCCACCCCAAGGCTCCAAATAATTTCCTCAATCTATTGTAAGCAAATGAGTTAAATCTTGATCTGAAGCACTTCCTCATTATGCTTTGGTACTAGTGGAGCAACTTCATTCAACACAGCTTGCCTGCAGGGAAGGAGTGGGGTCCTTTATACTACATGAATATTAAAAAAAGCAACTATCAAAAACAAAGCTGCAAAATGAGTGCTCTATAGACACTGCAGGAAAACTGTCTGTTCAGAGAACCTTGGAAAAGTGCACAAGCCCCAGCATTACTGTGTCTCCACTAATTAGGTCTGCAACAATTGTTTTGTTAGACAATGAAAGCAGTGCCCAAGTCACCACTAAAAGAAATTCTATAGTGCTGTTTCTGGAAAAAGAATCTGGTGTTCTTTGAGAAATTAATGAAATAGGCATGTAATTCAAATTAGCACAGCTGGGATTACCATTCTCCAGGTTTTCACTGCTTTCGTAGCAGCCTGAATCCCGGGGAGAACATCCACTGAGATCTTGGCCATCTACAAGGAGCTTCTCCTGGGAGCCCGACTGGTCACTGTTACCTTGAGTAAAGAACAGTAATGGCAAAACTAAGAAAGTGGCATTTACATTAATTGAAAACGATCTCTTTTATATCAAGCAACTTATAAAACAACTTGCTTAAAAATGCTTGTGAAGCCAGTGAGAAAGAAGGGAAAAGACTTAAGAAATGTTGGCTGTTATCTTTAAGCAGTTTTGTGTGGTATAGCCACTGCTGGGCATGTTTGGAAATTTAACATTCAAAGTCTTCAAAAAAATCTTCAGATAATTCCTCAGTTTTTCCACCCTGAAGCAAAGCATTCGGAGGCTGGAGAAATAATCATCCCTCTCTGTGCTTTCTATGGACAAAGTGCTTCTGCTCATGCTTGTGCTACATAATTATATCAATGCAAATTAAATAGAAAAACTAAGGACAGCATATTTTCAGGTGCTAATGGGGACAACTGGGAATTCTCTTCCAGCCGAGAATATATTTAGGTCAGAGAAGTATCTCTGAGGGCTTCTTCTTGGGCGATATTTACAAGCCCTGTCTTGGCAGGTTCTCTAGTTATGAGCCACCTTATATTTTATGGAAATTTCCCAATGCACAGTGACATTTATTTCTTGTAAACCATTTATGATTATTCTACATTCTCTCTAGGTCCCTGCAAGCCATGATTTTCAAGACCTTTGAGGTTCACAGAATCTCCAAAGTCCCAAGTAGGTAACAGATCCTTAGCTGTGCACTAGAAAAGAAGATCTGTCTCACTGTCATATTCCTGCAGAAGCTCCACTGCTGTCAAGAGAACAGCTCGGTGCTCTGGATCTCGAATGTTGAGTTCATCCAAATCTTCCTCCTCCAGGAGCTTGAAGGTATCTAAGTCTTCATAGCCATTGAACAGAAAGGTTGGCATGTGCTCCTATGTCAAAGAGAGATGCTACTTTCAATGCTGTATATTTCACAAGGGTTAAATTTTGTTTGTTTCTAATTGATGAATGCTGACTGCTATATTATAACTGATTTGTAAGTATACAAGGAACATTTTGAATCATACCATTTTAGATGCTTTAAAAACAATATGTAGTAGTATAGATAAACATATCCATAGTCTTTCCTTTAGTTCTCTCTCTCAACCAGAACAGAGTTCCTCTTCCTTTTGACTGCAGTGGATTTTATATTCTGTATTCCCTATAAAAATTCCTCTGCAGCACAGCTGTCACACACTTCAGTGCCAATGTGAAATTTTCCTCACTGATATGCCACATTGGCAGGTAGTTCATCAGATGAAACAATACACATGGGATGAAGTGACTAAGAAGTTAATCCGTTAACTCCTTGAGCTGTTCGTTCAAGATATAATGGAGACTGTGTGATTCCAACTTGAAATAAACTAAGGTCACAGCCTTTACTGGCTTTCTGCAGTATTTTTGTTTAAATCCAATGGCAGCTAGTTATCATGAATACAAATATTTCTTCCATCAATGCCCTCCTCCAATCATGAATCCCTGATGTGAATATTCTTGCAGTCTCCACCCTTTATCCCCCCACTTCTATCCTGGTCCACTGCTTCCTCTTTAGTTCAAAATTTGTCTGAAGTATAACCATCTTGCGCCATATACTAGTGCTTGCAATATATAAAATATATATCTTGCTGCATACCAAGAAAAAGCTTTTATTTGCATGTGGCCTTTCTCTGAGGCAGCACTTTCAATTCCTGAACTGGAGCTTAACCAGAAGTATTCGTACCAAAAAATGTTGGTCTCAGTAGTTCCCTAATTACAGTATTATCTGGAAGTTCTGACTCAATTAATACAATTTGCTTAATTATCAAGTTTATCTCTGGCACAAGGCTACCCAGCACTGTTGTGGGTTGCCACACATTTTTTCCAGAAAATGTCTACTATTCCATAAGCCCTTTCATTAAAAAAATACTACTTAATGATATACTTACTATATTATTTATTCATATTGAATGAAGATTAGTGTGGTTTTAAAATAGCAAGGAGAGTGGTTTTAAAATTGGAGAAAAAAAACCTCCCATCAATAATGTGCTATACTGATGACACTATGATAGCTGAAAATGCAAATAGAATCTAGTAGTGAAAATCAAGGAGAAGAGTGAGAAAATGGAACTATGATTAACAATAAAGACAAAGCTAATGGCAACTGGTACAGCAACCAGCCTAAGAACTGACAATGAAAATATTGAAGTGGCGGATAGCCTTTAACACCAACTAACAACAGTTGAAAGACCAGCAGTCAAGAACAATCTCAGATTAGATTTCACAGAGTAGCAATGAAGGCCTTGAGAAAAAAATCAGATGCTGGGATGTGTCTATTCCTACAAAGACCAGAATAGTGTAAACAAACTGACATTTTCTTCAAAACAATCAGTATGGACATCTTTTAACTTTGATATTGGAAAAGAAACCTTAGAAAACCAGTGATAGCTAAGGAAACAAGCCAATAGATCATTGAATAAATCTGATACTGAGATTCAGATTATCATATTTCAGATGTATTTGGCAAAAATCTGGTTCTCAGAAAAATTTAAGAAAGGTGGTAGGAAAGAAGAAGGGGACATCCAGCCGTAGGATAAATGGATTCAGTTACAGTGGTAATGTGTACACTGTTGGAAGACCTGAAGGATCAAGATGTAGATGAATTCTTGTTGTGAAAATCTATCTACAGATAGTTCTCAACTTAGAACCTGCAATTACACTCATAATTCATGAATGTTAATAAGCAGGTCACCATGTAACCGCACCTGATTTTACTGTTTTTTTGTGGTCATAAAATGCCTCAGTCATACAGCAAATGCTGTTAAGTGAATCCTTTATTCACCCCCCCCCCTTTTTTTTTTTTGCTAGAAATCAGAAATAAGTGCTGCTTTCAGGCAAAAACATAGTAAATCATGGTGATGTAACCACAGGAAGTTGCCATAAATGGGGGCCTGTTACTGAGCACTCAAAATGTGTTTATGTGACCCGGGCACATATTATCCCTGGGCACATATTATCACATGTGGTGGATGTGTCCAAAAGCAAAATAAATTTGGATGAAAGTGCATACATGGTTAGAAAAAAATGTTAAGGCATATAGTTTATAAACCAGAACTATTTTTATTAGGTATAATACCAGAAAAATATGATAGAGGGAATGTAGATTTAGTATTACACTTTTTGACAGCAGCCAGATTGTATTCGCACCATACTGGAAAAACAAGGAAACACCTACAGAAGATGATATAATTTAAAAAAAATATTAGACTGTGCAGAAATGGATAGACTAATATTGAAAGAAGACACAGAATATTTTTGAACTTGGAATTTGTTTTATCAATGGTTGGATAATAGAGGTAGACACTAGGAACTGAAAAAGTATTATTATGTAAGAAGCAAATTGACCCAGACAGGACACTGTTCACTAAGCACTTATTGTATGTAAAGAGAGTATATATAAATAAATTGGGGATGGTGGCCATTGGAACTTTGAATCTGGGTCATGAGTAGCTTTTCCAGAGTCTGTCATAACTTTAAATGGTTGCTAAGAGACTGTTCATAGGCTGAGGACTACCTGTATATGATTGCTAACAGTGGACATCAACTTGATTGTACAGTCAATTACATTAACTCTTCCTTCATTGGAAGCAGACATCATCACACATGCCTTAGTTACGTGCAAAGATTGTATGCAGAGATGGCTGCAGCTAATCTTGAAAACCAATTTTCAATTAAAAATCAATGGAAGCTTGAAAGCCTATCCAGTCAGGTCAAAAACAATTGCAACATATATTTTATTTAAACATCATGTATAATATGCTCCTGTTTATTTGAAATATTAAACATCTCTTCCTTTCCTCCTCCTTTTAACTTTTGACTGAATAAAATCTATAAGATGAAACAAAGAGACATTTGTTCCATCTTTTCTGAAGAATTACCTTTCAAGGATGGTAATGAGGAGAAGAAAAAATGATGGTAGTCTGGGCATGTTCCACCTGAGTGTGTTTTAGTTAGGGCAAGATTGCTGAGATACCTCTAGAGTGAGATAGTTGCACATATTATAGCTCAGAATGGGGACTATGGATTTATTTTAGACAGCTGCTGTAATAAAAAAACATATTTCTTGCCAGAAGCCCAGCTGTTAGCAATTGCTCTCTTCTATTCAAGTAGCTTTACTGGCAATAAAAAACAAAATGTAAGAGGGCTTTAGGGAAACAGGTAATAGCTTCTCAAAAAGTTTGTTCTTCCTTCACTGCTCCACAGTTGGATTATTGTCTCACTGATGTTGGAATTCTCTTTTCAAAAGGCCTACCATCTCTTTCCTTAGACATTTGATCCTTGCAGCCTTCCCAATAGCTATAATGTTTTAATATCTCCTGAACTCTTCTTGCTTTCACTCTCCTGTAAACCTTTGTTTTGTTTAATGATTTGTCTTTCCTTCTTTACAGTCAAAATTTTAGCTATGATTACATGTTAATGATGTTTGGAGGAGCCACACTTAATTTATAAGAAAAAAATCTGAGACTCAGTCCATCTATCCATCCTTGCTGAACGGACGGAATTATTCATCAAAAAGCTTAATTTATTCCTGGCTCTTTCAAAGTCTTAATGTCACACAGAATTTAAACAAAACCAAAGCAAAGCAGGTATGATAAATCTTTCTAGAAAAGTAAATTAAACACTATGTATCAATAACTGATTCTGTAAATAAAACTGTAACAAATAGCTTATCAAGCAATTTAGGAGAGAAAACAAATGGAATTATTTACAATATAAAATAACAAGTATAGTATATATATTTCTTATACTAAGAAAACACAATATGTGATCACAGAACATCTGTAGAGATTTATCCACAGCAATATTATCCACTTAAATTGGGCACATTATTCCTGCTGTGGAATTGAGAATCCAAACATCCAAAATCAGCTTGCTTTTAAAAAGTTACTACACTTTAATAGCAGAGTAGGAAAAGGATAAAAAGAAATAAGTTTGTCAACTCCATCTGATAATAAGCATGAAGCAAAACAAATTAAAAAGTATTGATTAAATAAAATCTAAGAGTTGAATCCAGGCTTAATTTTCTGGAATCAATAATTTCAGTGTTAGGTCATGAGGACTGAGAAGGAAAACAAGAATAATGGAAATAGATTGGCAGCTATTCAAATAATTTCTAGGGCTATGATTGTATTATCTAGAGAATCAACTGCTGGCATGAAATGGGTTGCACCTCATAAGGTTTGGTAAAAGAAAGGACTGGAATTTGACTGAAGCACATTGAGCTTATTGGGGAGAGCTTTAAGCTGAATTCATTGCGAGTTAACAAGTAAAATCTGAAGTAAAGTTTCAGAACAAGCTCTGCACTCTGAAAAGCAAGAGGAATACTTTTTAATCTGGGTGATTAAACACTATAATGATTAGACTATAGGAATTAAAGAAGATGAGCTTGAACCTTTGGTACAGGAAGGCAAATCAGATTTAATAGGTATAATGTAGACTTGGTTGGTTGACTTCCATGACAGGTATACAACAATACAATTTGTTCAAAAGGAACAAAAGCAATACAAGAGTAAAAAATATTCACATATGCTCAAAACTTCAGATGAATTAACTTTGCAATCCTATAGAGAGCATGTGAGGAAAACTATAAATACAATACCATTACCTGCCCAACTGTAAGGCTACAGATACTGTCTTTGAAAGAGACATGGAATCACAAATCATTTGTGTATGTGTGGTCGATTTGTTTTAATTGTAAAATCAATAAAATTTATTTATTAAAAAAAAAGAAAGAGACATGGAATCATAGTATTGGAGGATTTAACTTTTGTTGGGAGACAAATTGTGTCAAGGATCTTTGGGACTTATTTTTCTAAGAACTTTATTAGAGTTCAATGGGCAGACAATAAATTTAAATAAATCAATAAATATCAAAGAAAGGCACAAGAGGTTCACCTGCCTTTGATCTTTGATACCAACTAATACAGAAGTCTTAGTAGAAGTGAAAATAGTAGAATACAAAGAGGGAAAACTGTAGATTCAAGGGAAATTATAGATGAGTATAATCTAACAAGTAGATTTTAATGAACTCAGAAGCAAGTAGGATTCTTTGTAATGGAAACATAGGCAGGAGCAGCTGACTGCAAACTGGGAAATTGAGTCAGGAATATGATGTGATTGCAAAAAAAGGAAATGCAGTTTTGGGGCTGCACCAGCAAAACTAATAGTTGACCAGACATCACTTTAAGTAAAATATTCATAGGTAGGCATTATGTGTTAAGAATGATTCAGATGAACTGGAACAAGTTTTGAGAAGTCAAGTCAGAATAGCAAGAGGCTATCCTGAAACCTAAGTCATATGGTGAAAGATTAAATAAACTCAAAATGTTTAGAATGGAGAAGACTTGAAGTGATGGTGGTAGGGTTATGTTACTAAAAGATTGTTACAGAAAAAAAGGTCAAACTTTTTTTAAAAAAAATCACCCCAGGATTTAGGAGCAAAATATATATTAATTCTCAGAAAAGAAGATTCTGAGATCTAATTTACAGGAAAATATATTCTGTTGGTGGAAAAAACAAAATAATGACCATATTTGACAGTATATTATTCCACTAAGATAAACCAGACTAGGAGACTAAAGTCACATATGTTATATTACTTTTATTATAAAGTTACAGGAACAAATCTTATCCCTTCCCTCTCTTTGGAAGTGGGGTCTTGTTTGAGATGCTTCTTCAAGTTAGAAGTCTGGCCTGGATTCAGATTTTTTTAAATTGACTGTTGTCTTGGTTACAGCTCTTCTTCCTGTTCCTCAAGGTTATTCTTTTGACCCATTACAAAGTTGAACCAACTATATGTAGGAGTGGTCAACTCTCTTTTTAATGAATGAGCTTAAGAGGAAGTTTTCACGAAGCATAAATTTAACTCAATGGTCATTCAGTTAAGATAGGTTCAATTTACTGTCTTAATATGTTATGATATACTACTCTTTATCAACATTATTGTGTCTGAAGCTGTATAAATTTACTTATAAAAAGTAGATAATTTTGCTATCAAATTACATGTTAAAAGCTTCCATTCCTAAGACCAATAAATATTTGTGCATCACATGAAGCAAAGGATTCAAGACTTAATTAACTCAAAAGCCATTAGCTCAAATAGTTATTTATTGTAAAGTTTCTCCATGGACTGATGACTACATTTTATTTTTAAACCCCAAAATATAAATGTAGACAAAGAAGCATTACATAAAGATAAACATAGATCTCATTTCCATTACTTCAGAGTTTCAATCTATTTTCACATTCCTCTATGAATTAAACATCCAGCATGTTTAATTGAGATGGGCATTACATAAAATGATAAACAAACAAATATATTATCCCGCTTGCATAAATAAATAAATTTTAGACTTAATAACTTCTATTCAAGGGACTGTAGCATTTCCACATTTTGTTCTGAATGAAATATTTCTTCATTTCTCTCATATTTTGAAAGCAGTAAGAATTTTAGAAGTTCACATGATCTACAGAGAATTAAGTTTAACCATGACTTCTTGCCTTGTTATATGGGATCCTGCAATGCTCACACATGGGAATGAGTAAATTTCCTGGATATTTTGAGCCAAAACTTCAACAATTCCAAAGGATAATCCTTTGTCACCCACCTGGCTACCTGAAGGATAAGCATCCTTGCTTACACAGAGAGCAAACAAGCCTTTCTTATCGGACCCAAGAAACAGGGAAAAAAATGGAAATTGACCTTTAAATTGATACGATCAAGGAGATCCTCAACAGATTTGGGCTGCTGTAATCTTCCTTTTCGGCGCCTTCTTGTGGGCCTTTTAGGCTTTTCTTCCTCTTCATTTAACACATCCACATAGATGAATTTGAAAGTACCAACTTTATTGTTCAGAAGTCCCATCCAAGTACCCATGGGAGGCTTGCTAATTATATCAATAATATCACCCTTCTGTAGTTGAGAAAAGAAATAATGCATTTGAAAGATCTACTAAATCAAACTAGATAGCTGTTATGTGTACAACCTCTTGTAGAACCCTTTGTATTTTTTTAAATAATAAACTAAGCAAATAAAAGGACGGTTCAATTATTTTTTATTTACAGAGACTTCACAATACACTTCTTAATTCTGCAGTATTTTAACTGAACATAAAACATACTTCTCTGTTTGCTTTGTTTTTTAAAAAAAAAACATACCTGATTTTTTTAAAAAAATATCTTTGGTGTGAGTCTTCATGTCTAAATATTTAGGTGGGAGCAATTTATATGATATATATATATATATTTTGTCAAAGATATAAATGGAACTAAAATCACCTGTCACTATTGGCTCAAGTTTTGACCCACACTTGTGTTCCTGCTGTTTACAGGACCTTTTCTATAAAAATTAAATACTTGGGTTGACTTTTCCAACCTGAATGAAGAGTCATATAATCAATTATCCAAAAAAAAGTGGGGGAGAGAGAATATGAATGTATGAGAACAGGTATTTGAGGGACTGCCTTGCTCTCATTGTTTGAATGTGTCCCATTAGGTCAGGTGAGAAGGATATGTTCAAGGGCCCATCAATCCGGGATTGCATCTAATGGGATCCAGCATACGTGGCTTTTCCATAGCTGTACCTACTCTGGCACATCATACCATCCAAGGCTTGGTTAAAACTGACACTGCTCACCTTTAAGAAAGCATTGAAGACTTGGCTATTTTCCTGAACATGGGGAGGGGTGCCAAGAGAGTAACTGAACCTACAATGTTGGTGTTTGCTAGCGTTGTGTTGTAGTTGCTCTAGATGTACATTTTTATATTATATTTATACTGTATTTTTAAATTTTCATTCGCCACCCAGAGTTATTAGGGAGATGGGCAGCCATATAAAACCATTTGAAGAAAGAAAGAAATGCATACACAAATGTTACATTACAACAAAGTAGCTCCATAAATATTTTAAAGTCAGAGAATCACTTTAAAGGTATTAATCAATATCTGTAAAAATGATAGCCTTTGTAAAAAGGAAAGTATTTAGAATCTAATAAAAATGAGAAAACTAGTATATCAAGGAGGTTTGGATAGCTAGCCCTTTCTACCAGATCTCAGGTCCAACTATGTAAAATTTAGGAAACATTTAGTACCTTTGTAAGCAATATCCCTCAATTCAAATTTGTTGGTTAGTTCATGAAAAGTACCTTGAGTTTAAGAGAATCTGTATCATAAGGACTGGGGGTAAAGTCAGTGTGAACCCGGGCACGACCACAGAAAGGCCCTCGGTATGCAAGTTCTTCCTCATCACCATCTTCAGACTTGACACTTTCTCTATTGCTAGTCGAAGAATCAGTTGTGCTTACCGTCTGCCCACCTATTTGTGCAGGGAAAAAAGGCAAAAGCAAAGGAATTGCAAAAGACAACAAGCAGATCCCAACATGTGCAAACCCTAAGATATCAGGAACATTCCTCTGACACTAGTCTAACATCATCATTCTAGGTATGATTAGAACAGCAAATACAATAGATCCTATAGCCCTCTTGCTTCTTCAATGGCATACTTACCATCTAATCTGATTAACTCCCCAGAGATTTATTTATTTGAATTCATTTATTTATCAAATTTCTACACCACCTATCTCACCTAAGTGACTGTGGGTGGTTTACAAATCTGTGTGGTATGGCTGATCTTGTCTTAGCACAACTCCTGCTTTTCCCCAAATCTTAAATGCAGACCCTAGTCTTCAATTGAACCCAGAGGTGTATTCAACAGGTTCTAACCAGTTCTGGAGAACTGGTAGTGGAAATTTTGAGTAGTTCGGAGAACCAGCAAATACCACCTCTGACTGGAGGTTTTACAGTATCCTTCCCCTGCCATGCCCACCAAGCCACGCCCACAGAACCGGTAGTAAAAAAAATTTAATCCCACCACTGATTGAACCCTAAATGAATCCTAAATGAAGAGCCACAAGAACAGATTAAAAACCCTCTTCTGATAAATAATCCTGACAATCTATGATGCTTGACTCAAGATTCAGATTTGAAGGTTCAGATTCAGCTTGCAAAAAGATCTTTTCTCGCTACTTAAGACGATTAAGAGAGTGTCAATTTGGTGCAGTAGTTAAGGCATCAGCTAGGATATGGGAGACAGTGAGTTCTAATCCCACTTTAAACAGAAAGCCAGCCACTTTCTCTCAGCCCTAGGAAAGAGGCAATGGCAAACTACTTCCCAAAAATCTTGAAATAATTAACCCCCACAATAGATGCAGTAAGCAAGGGGCAAAGAAGAATGGATGAAGGTAGATAACATGAACAAAGTATTCGCATCTGGTCTAGGGCATGTTTCCTTAGGTTGAGATTTTTACATCTGAACTGAGCATGGCTGACTTTATATTCATTACTTACTCATTGAACTTTGGCCACTGAGGGAACTCCGCAAACTTTCTACTGAACCACCAGCTTTTAACTTTGGTTTATCCAAAGTATCGGTATCTGGCTGTGGTGCCTGAAGAGACTCTGGCCTTACATCCAGATTGGGTTCCTGAAAGAGAAAAACCTCTCCATTGATATTAAATTTCTCATGTACTCAAATAGGGAACTATTGGTTTGTGTGGTTTTAAAATTCTGCAGTACCCTAGAAGAATTCATTACTATGGATCTGACGTCAACTATGATACAAAAAACAGCAATTATCTTTCGTTTCCCTTTTTTACCCCCTTGTAAGCTAAAAAGAAACAGTAAATGACCAGAAAGCAGTATTCCCCGAACCATGAGAAAATTAGGATAAAGGTCACAGAAAATGGTGTCCAAAGAGAACCTAAAAACCCAGGTATTTTCCTATAAGTGAAGGAAACCTCTTCCTCATTTGCATACAGGTTTTGAATATCTATACAGTTATCTTGTGATAAGTGAATCTAACAGGTCATTGTATTCAGCACATTTGAACAATGCATAATTGTGTTCTATTTTACACTTGAGATTCCCATATTTCTAATGTGTGTTGTCTAATCTATTGTTTTAAAATAGAGAGAGATCTAGGATTTAATCTAGATTTTTCTTTCAAATCTGAAGGGTTTGCTAGTCCAAGACTATTTTCAATTCCTTTGGAAAATATTTCATTTCATGTATTTTATACATCAATTTTTAACTTATCCCTAATCAAACCATGCCATTAATTAAACTCATCTGAATCTAGTATCCATTTCTTTTGCTATGCAGTTGCATTATGTTTTCTACAATTGTCCTGCCTTATAAACCCTGGAATCAGGTATTTCATGTAACATTTGCTAACAATGGTTAATACAATGTTAATGGAATGGTTGATGAAGTAACGAAAATATTATTATTTGGAGTAAATAACCAAAAGCGTTATTGTGATGGAATGAATGAATCTACTAGTCTAGAACCGCAATTTGGTTTTGAAAATGGAAAACCAATCAAAAATCCTTTACCTGAAAAATAATGTGCATTTTCATCTTCATTTATTCATTTAGATATCAAAACAGATCCAAAAGAATGCGAACAGTAATTTCTGAACCAATCTGCACTTAGAAGATTTCTTAGTGTGTGGATATGGGGGCGCGTGTGCATTTTTAAAAGCACTTCTTTGACAGAAAGTGTTAAAAATAATGTAGACTATTCTAGAATACCCACCACAAAGAATTGAAGAAACCTGCTGATATCAAAAATTGCTGGCTATTCCACTGACGTGCAATCACAAACCATCTGATGAAGCCTATTATTTGTGTATTGCAGAGTCATCAGGAAATATCTTCCCACAAATCAAGCAACTCTCCAGGGAAAACCAAAGCCACAAACCTTTAGTTAGAAAGCGACTTCTGTTTTTCCTGAGGTCTATTTTTCTTATATTTTAGATAATTTAGCTGCCATTAATTTGACAGATCTATCTGTACGTTCTTACTGGAGAAGTTTTTGTCACTGGAACCCTTCAGAAGTCAAATCGTTGGACTGAGCCATAAAACCAGAATTGTTTAACATTGCTTCTTTCCCAGTTCTGAAATTATAAGATCATCTACAAAGCCAAAGCTCTGGGGAGGAACAGGGAATATGTTGTTTTCTATGTATATTTTAGGCCAGTAATGGCTAACCTTTTTGCTGTTGTGTACTGAAAGTCATATGCCTGCACTGATAATGCAATGTACGTGCCCCCCCATGCTCCCCACGCCCCCCTGTGCATGCGCACGCATCTTCCGCATGTGCGGCAGGTACCTGAAAATCAGCTGGCTGGCAAGAGGCATGCGTGCAGTGGAACTGAGCTGGGGCAATGTCTTGCATGCCCACAGAGATGGCTCTGCGTGCCACTTCTAGCATGCGTGCTATAGGTTCGCCATCATGGTTATAGGCTACATGCAATATATGTATGAATTTCTCTTTTGATAGAATTTCTCCTTCCTATGGCTATTCATGATCTCTGCACGCACCTGTGAAAGTTGCTTCTGGAAGCCAACTTTCTGCAGATTTGGGAGGCTTGGAAAGGAGCAGATTAAAAACCCATGTTGCCAGCCAAATAACACTCTAGAAACATTGTCATTTTTCTTACTGTATAGTCTTGAGGGGAGTTTTTCAATGTAACAAACATCCTCATCTCAAACTATCTATCTGACAATTTACCATTATGAACAGTTGGTATGAAAGTCCTGGAGCAGATCATTCTTCCCAATTGCAACACTTTGGGTTATGTTCTTACGCTTAAAAACAAAACCAATATAACATTTTAAAGCATTCCATTTTTCAGACTAGCTTTTGATATCAAACAAGGTCATCTATTTTGGTATGCGCACATAGCTCAATGCATTTTTATAATACGTTCTGTTTTTTAAAAGATGCAGAAAATTGGTTACTTTCTCTGAAAGGCTGAGGTTCAGAAATTTTAAAAAATTGATAACATAAATACACTGTTGGAATCACACTCCATTCTGATTATTATAAAGCTGTATACAGGTCCTCAACTTACAAGTTCATTTAGTGACTGTTCAAAGTTACAATATAACTGAAGAAAGTGATTTATGGCTGTCTTTCAAACTGACAACCATTGCAGCATTCCCATGGTCATGTGATCAAAATTCAGATGCTTGGCAACTGACTTATATTCATGATGGTTGCACTGTCCTTGAGTTATGTGATCAACTTGTGTGATTTGACAAGCAAAGTCAGAGGAAGCCAGATTCATTTAACAATTGTGTTACTAACTTAACAACTGCAGTGATTCACTTATCAACTGTGGCAAAGGTAATAAAATGAGGCAAAACTCATTTAACAACTGTCTTGCCTAGCAACAGAAATTTTGGGGTCAATTGTGCTCCTAAGTCAAGTACTACCTGCATAATACTTGGGATTGTCACATTTGCTTTTCTTTGACTAAAATTAACAACATGGGCAGGAATCAGGCTCTTCTATCCCAGAAGAAATATTTATTTGCAAATATTTCACTATATTGGGACAGTAGCCAACGTCAGAATCCAGCCAGGCCATTTGTGCTGCCACAGCCCACATGACAACAAATGGCTTTGTTTTCTGCTGGAGGTCTGTTAAGCCTGGGTTCCCCAACCAGGGTTAGGTAGGCAAGCTAAACA
>BLBF01000063.1:7540943-7626392 GCA_015471245.1 Laticauda colubrina
TATGATTTCACCTAAAACAGTTAGGGTGAACAATGTTATCCCTAACAAGGTCTGATATACCTGTGATGGGCTGCTGTAAACAAAGGACTTCAGGTTGGATATGAGGACTGCCTTGTTTCTGCACAGAGTCACAAACTATTGATTTGTTTGTTTGCAACTAGCAGATCCCAGTGAAAGGCTAATGTACCTCCACGGAGCCTTTCTGCCTTGAAATCTGTCCCATGTAATTACAGATAAGAGTGAGGGACTGAATTTAGCTTGGCAATATAAAGGTATCTCAGAGAAAACGAACATGTTTAAGAGTGCTTTGGCTATCAAAGATCAGCATTCTTCTACTCCTGAATGCAAAATATAATGACCAACTATAGCAACTGGATTACTTGATGGACCTCTAGAGGGCGATATTTCATCAATATTAATCAGCTGTTTCCCCAGCTGATGCCAATGACTTGTTATGTTTATATTGAAGTTGAAATGGAAAGACTGATGAGAAAAATAACAATAAAAAGTGTTGGCTGTTTTGACAGCCTCCCAAACTAAATTGAATGAAATTTGCCAAAAGCAACAAGCATGGAAAAATGAATTGATTTCAGCCAGGGAAAATTGAAAGAGGAGTTTTAAAAGACTCCGCGATCATCATAGATCTCGGAAATAAGAGAATTAAGTGCATTGTAAAGAAAAAATGTGGATTTTTTTTTCATTCAGCACACTATGTTCATTTAAAAAATTGCTGACTTAATTTTTTGACCCGCTATATAGGCTATTCAGATAACATCATGGTAAGGCCTTCATATTGCACAGATGTCAAAGCTGCAGGATTCTGCAGCTCCAGTGAGCCCTTATGTTCCTCAGCCATATTTCTTGGCATTGTTAAGTTTTTTGCCCCATGTAATCCATGTTTATATCTTTTACTAGGGGGAAAAATCAATGGGAACTAACATGCTATAGAGGAAAGCACAAACTGAAGTTAGATCTCCAAAGGATTTATAAAATAATGTGCAGTCCAATACTGGGTTTGGCTTCTGTTAAATAGATGCTTTGAGACTGACCAGAGTCCTCTTAGGAACCATTTGGGGGAAATGCCCCTCCTTCCCCTTCTTTGAAGCATCCAAATGTTCCCACTAGCTCAAAAAGGTGAGAGACCCTTGATTTGGATGTTGCTTGCGTTTTAACAATGTTAGACACTTGCTCAGGGTATATACTATATAAACTCAGTCATTCTTTATAACATGGGAACTACCACCACATATCCAATGAAATCGTAAATTTTACTGGCTTAATTCAATCTTACCTTCCTTTTATGATTTTATTGAGGCTCTTTTCACAGTAACTAGTTCTGAAAGACTTCAGAATTGGTTTAGTACATGATACCCCTGGGGAGCTTCTCAAGTAAATGCTGTTGTACCTTTTCATGAGGTCTCAAAAGAGGCTCGAGAAGTGATTTCATTTCAAGCAAACAAGAACAAACAAACTGACATACCTGCTCTGACAAGTTGCTGCTGCTGTATTTTTTAGACATTCTTTTCTTCATGGTTTCTTTTACAGATTTCACCTTCTTACCAAGGGATATGCGGGAAGTCGAAGGGGATTTGATCACCTCTTTGTAGACAAAATCACCATCCTTTCCCTGTCAAAAGAAAGGGAAGTTGAAACAAAGAGCAGCTTCTCATCTTTTATCCTTCTGTGGCCATCTTCAGACTCAGCGTACCTCAAAGATTGTTCAAATCGCAAATTCCCAAAACATGTTATTTATTTACTTATTTATTAAACAATATTTATATAGCTGCCCAACTCACAGATAGGTCACTCCAGGTGGCTTACAACATTTTAAAAAATACCCACCACATAATAAACACCCATAAAAAAACACCTCCCACAGGGACAACTCCTCCCCATCTCAATGGCAGCAACAATACAATCAAATCAGTCACTTGAGCACCTCCACTTCCATTCATGGTCCCTAGGTCTGCTGACAAAATCACATTTTTAGGGTCTTTCAGAACAGGAACAGAGTGGGAGCCAACTGGAGCTCATGGGGAATAATGTTCCACAGAAAAGGGACTATCACGAAGAAGGCCCTTCTTCATGGTCCCATCAGATGGACATTTCCAATCTATGGAACACATAACATGCTCTGCCTTTCCATACTGGTGGGCTGAGTGGATGCAATAGGAGAGGGTTATATATTATTCTTCTAACCAGACCACTTTTTCCTGGGAATCTATGCTTCCCGTTTGACAATATTTGCAATGTTTTCCTTGATATTCTCAGGGGGATAAATAATGGAAGAGAGGGCAGTTACTTATTACATGTTGACTACCCTATGATGCTTGTCTTCCAATTCACTTCCATCACTTAAAAGTGACTTAAAATGTCATTGTGAGTCATTTTTCATCACCATGTAGTATAACAATCCTGATGGGCATTGAGCCAGAATAACCCATTACATACAAAGTGGGACAAATGTTACCACACAGCCAATACATTCAACTTAGCCACTTATATTGATTTTAATGCTATACTCATAGGCAGAATGCTAAACAACATAATTCCTGCATGCATGCATTTTCATTTAATAACATAAGTGGCATAATCCAATTGTTTTCTATTAGGTATGTCTCTGCCAACTCCTGAAGAGAAACATTACAGCTCTACTCCACTCATAATCTTCTTGTATGAAACTCATTTATACCAGTATTGCTCAATATATATTGTTCTTCAGCTAACTTTCTTTTTTCTTGTCCTTTTTAAATATTTTGGAAGTTATGAAAAGCTATTTGAAATGCAGCTCACATCCTGTATATCTGGATACTTGCACATTAAGATCAATTTTCAGAATACTTTTGGTTTTTGGCTGAGATGAATGCTTGTTTATAAGGTTATTTGTGTTCTGCCTGCCTAATTCTATGTAGATTTAACTAAACATGGCTAACCTCACGCATATTCATCTGAAGACCATGTTAACCTCGTCAATGATGCTCAAGTGCAACATCAACGGCAGCCAGGGGAAGTATAATATTGGTTTTGGGATAAGATAATCTCTCTTTCTGAGTTACATCCCCACCAAGTCAAGTTATATGTTCTGAATAGAGAAAGAGAACATCTAGTTAAGATTACATAACCTTTAAAAGCAACAAGTGAAAAGAAGAATGCTCAAGAAAGTTGGGAACAATTAGGATGAAAGACAACCAGAAATATTTTATATTAATGATTAAAGCAGTTGCAAACTGCACCAGACTAATTGGTACAATTGGACCAAGATCCAGTCCCATATTGTCAGAAGTCAGATGCCTCTGGAAGTTTACATGGCTTGAAAATGGAAAGGCCTATTGCCCTGAAATATATTTTTGGTGAATTTGCCATTCATATCACCGGCCTTATTGATAGGGATTTCCAGAAAAATTAATGAGCTGTCTGAAGAAATGCTTCACTTGGCATTTCTGGAACCCAATGAAGAACAGTTTCATGAAATGGCTTTATGTTCCAGGATGGATGGAAAAAGAAAGATTCCTAACTAGAGAGATGAAAGTTAAAAACAAGGATCAATAGAAGGCTTTTGTTTTAAGTAGTGGACAGGGGAGCTCCAAATTCTGGCAAGACCCTGCTTAACTGCTAAGTCTTCCTTCGTATGCGTGTGTTCTAGCCATCCATCCTCCTGCAGCTGTGTCTCATCCCCATCCTCCAGAGACTTTCCATCTGGCCAGGGATTCAGCCCAGATGTTTTCAGAGATATTTCCCTTTCCCATCTATACAGACATCACTCTGTGGCAATTTAGGAACTCGATGGTTTGGATTCACTTGGACAGGAGGAGGATGTGTTTTAGTAACGGAATCACAGATTAATTTCAGTTCTCTCTTGCCTGAGCTACTAAATCCCCAAACACTCAACAAAACCACAAAATTGGCTCCCGGAGCAGGAAAAAACCAATCTAGATACAAAAAGGCAGGGAAAAAAATGAAAGGGACTTAGTCCCCCCAAAACAAGCAAAAGAACATCACAGTCATTCAAGCGAAGACTTGCGTAGTGTTAAAGGAATACTGCATTAATGTTTCAAAGTGAAATTATACATCAGTAACCATTTCTCAAAATATGATTCTGTGAACAACACAAAGCCACATGGATGAGTTGCCATTCAGTACAAAAGGCGGCAATGCTTTGAGACAAGAGGATGAGATCAACTGTCCACCCTCCCTTTTTAATTCAAGGCACCCAGAGAATTCCTAAATCAATTCAGAAAAGCACTGCTTCCCATAACTTTCTTTTTCTTGATCTACATTCTTCCTTGCACTCTTCCAGGTGAATTTGTTTGTCACATAGCAGAGAGAACACACACACACACTATATGAATAACATTCCTTTCTTTGTTCTTTCCTGCTCTTCCCATCTGTCTAAATCCTGTCCATTCTCCAATCCACAGTTCATTTGAATAAGCAATTCATTGGCAGAAAATCAAAAAGAAAGATTTTTAGACATAACTTCCTCTTATGGCAGTCTGAAATGCAAATGCAAATAATGCTCTTGAAAGGCAAGTTTTTCATTTGTTGGTTGAGCATTTTTAATTTCTGCAACCCAAATTAATGGCTATGAATTTTAAAAAGCTGCTTTGATTTTTTTGTGTGAACTGCAATTGCTTTTGGATTGAAATCCACTCAATAAAATGAAACTGGCAACAGCCAGGAAAAGTTTAATTTCTCTATTCTTGATCATCATACAGGACCAGTTATATGCATAATCCTTCAAGGACTAAACATGATGAGCTTAGCTGCTTAGTCCAACTGCCAGCTATCCCTACAGTCAGATTGGCAACCCTAAGGAAAAGGGCGATATATAAGACAATTCAGGATAATCCTACAAATCCTACATTTTAAAATGGAAGTACTCAAAACATTTCTCAATGTGATATCCTTCCCAAGGAACCAGAGGTGGTATTCAACAGGTTCTGACCAGTTCTGGAGAACCGGAAGTGGAAATTTTGAGTAGTTCGGAGAACCGGCAAATACCACTTCTGAATGGAGATTTTACAGTGCCCTTCCCCTGCCATGCCCACCAAGCCAGTAGTAAAAAAAAATTGAATCCCACCACTGATAACATAAGCAGGGCAAAAATTGTACACAGGATGGAGCTATGTTCTTTATGTCCTCACATTTTCTTTATCTTTCATTCCTGCCTTTCCCAGCTTGTTTGCAGCTGGAATGTGGGAAGAAGAACTATATATTTGCTGAGATATTGGAAGGTGACCTTCCCTCACATTTGAGCTACAGCCTGCTATGTTCATTGAATCCAAGATTCACCTGAGAGCTGTCCAAGTGGATACAGATCCCCTTCAGAGTGATTAGTGAGAAAACAAGAGTAGAATAAATAGAATGTGAAAATTATGCATTAGACACCACACCTTTCCCAAGCTTTTCACTCCCATTTAGTTTTAATCAGCTTATTTTGGTATACTTTATTCAGTAAATAGAATAACTTAATGGGGAGGAGGATTTTCACTCTTTGATTGGCCAATAAAACCATGGCAAATATGGTTGTAACAGTTGGCTTTTACTAGCTATCTTATTTTCTTGTGGAATAAATACTACTGCTTTCTAATTGTCTAGGAATCACCCCATTTCACTTGTCCTCATGTTATAATTATCATATGCAGAAAATAATATCTAGCAAATGAGAACCTTCAAAAAAAGATTTTTTGAGTGATCACAAGGCTGAATAAAAAAAAATGACAAGCTTCCTCTGAATTAAATTTTTATCCTTTTGGAATTTCAAAGATTGAGTAATCATCTGCTGCTTTCTAGCAGTACAGTCCTTGTCACTCTCATAATTTTATGACATTCTGCTATACATTCTCCTTTTGAATATAAAAAATTAAAAATCATAATTTAAAACATTTAATATCCAACTTTTTTGGCTTGCCTGGGCCTCACTGAGTGAAGATAAATGGTCTTGTGCCATATGTTAAATATTGTTAATGCATATAAATACACATAAGAATGTTAAAAGTTTATGATCTTGTGGGGCTTCATTACTAGCTGTCCAGGACTGCATGCAGCCCACAGACTGGACATGCCCAATTTAAAAGATTTTAAAGTACAAAATATTCAGAATTACAGAGAGCATTGTCCGGTATTAATGTTTGCAGAATAATAAGCATGTCATATTTGGAGATACACTTTTGGACATTCATTTTAGTGCTAATAATTTTCTCTAGTATCAACAAATTATTGATGTAGTCAGACAGCATCATAACACCACAATTATTATGCCATGATGTGGCTTTACGTACAAAGATCAAATAGTGTAAAGCATGGTATTTCCTGTGACAATCTATGGAAGGAAAACTTCAAGAAACAGAATAGAAAGGGGCTTCCGGTTTGAGCTTCTTCAGCGACAGACTGAAACCTCATCTCTGTGAGGGTTTGATCCAGGTTCGCTGCTGGAGCGTCCCGAGCTGGCTGGTTTCGGGGTTAAGCCACCCCCTAGAGATGATAAAGAGGGGGGAGACTGCCAGCAGGGCTAAGGAGAGCCACATCTCTCCTCCCCAGCTGGCCATTATTCCCTTTCCTGAAGGCGGTTGCAGCAGTGGTCAGAAATGGCCACCACAAAGAAGAACTTGACCAGAAAAGAATGTGCAGGAGGAAGATAAGAAGAGAAAGTTTTGGTTAACCAGGTCAAACAGCAAAAGCAACAAATAAGGTACCCTGGAATTGAAACTGTTAAAAAACAATAACATTGTTCCCTAAGAAGATTTTTAAGCTGCGAAAGAGAGAGAAAAGGGAAAAGATTTGGTTTTCTCCTTTTCTTATACTGACAGCTAAGAGACAAGCAAGAAATTGGAAAAAAATCCACTTTGACATCAATAGGCATTTAATGCTGAAAATAAAAAGTCAAAGGGATAATAAAGATTTCTGGATAATTAAAAGCTTTTGAAAACAGGAAAGGAGAGAAAAAGAATAAAGGGGTAGGATCTGGAAGGGAGGAGACTACCTGGAATTAAAAAAGAACTTAAAGCAAAATCTCAACAAGACTTCCAAAAGATACATTCTAACTGAAATATTGCAACAAAAACCCCAGGAAGAGAAAGTCGAAAAAGAAATAAGAAGATATAACTCGGGACTATCTGGATTACTTGATGATTTCTGGATTCTTGGTTATTGTTTTGAATGACTAAAATCAATCATGTGGTTGTTTAAAACTGTTTAAAATGGCTCCACTTTTAGAAAAACTGAAAATGGAACTTAAAAAGTACAAAGAAGATGCACAAGAAGGGAGAGGTTCTTTTGGCTTAGTGTTTCAGTTTTTAGAAATGGAGATTTGGAATTATGAGAAACAACAAGAAATGCCTACAGAACAAGAAGATTGCGACAAAGAAGAAGCCATCTTTAATGAACAAGTAATCTTAGATGGGGGGAAAAAAAGGAAAGGGGGGGAAAGAGAATGGAAAGTTTAAGATTGGGAAAAACAACTCCAAAAAAACAATAGAGTGAAAAATAAGTATAAAATCAGAAAGCAACAGAAGAGGGAAATGCAGAAGAGAGAATTAGAAGTAGAGAGACAAGAGGGTAAAAAGGGGAGGGAGAAGAAGAGAGAGAAGAAAGAAAGGACAGAAACAAAATATAGAGAAACAGGGCCTATTTGGAGACAATGGGTGAAAACTTAATGGAAAAAGGGATTCTGCAAAGGTACATAAGATAGTATGGTTATATTAGAAGCAGAAATAATAATTTTAGAAAATATGAAACAATGTATGATTAAAATGTCTGATAAAATAACTATCGTAATTCAGTGGAATGCTTGTCAATAAATAATAAATAAATGTAACAAAAGGTATATTTAATGATTTATAAAACATATGTGAAGAGAAATCAGAGAAAAATTAATTATGGAGATTATATGTGTTTTTAAGGAAGTATGATATTTAACTGAAAAGAAGTGTTAAAGATAGATTTTAATGATTATTAATGATAGAACTGAACTGGAATAGAATGAGAGTTTATAATTACATATATTTATAATCTTTTTTTTTTAAAGAATATAGTGCGTATTATAAGAATGTACCAAGCAGAATTTGATTGTAAGTTATGTATTATGTATTATATTGAAGGTCATAAACTTAAGGTATATATTGAAGTTTAAATAAGAGTTGAATGGATGTAATTAAAAGATATAAAGGTGTCATACTCCAATTAGTAACTACAGGAGAAAACTTGTTTAATGAGAAAAGATAATATTAAAATTGAAACAGAACAAACAAAAGTATAAATATAATGATTTGAATTGAGATGAGATAATCAAAATAAAAATGAGAAAATTAAAAGAGGGGGAAAACTATATAGAAAATGCAAAATAGTATAAGATATGGAATAGAATACAAAAAAGAGCATGAAATTGAGTTTTGTGTCTGTATAAAGAACTTCAACCTTGGACCATGCTATTTTCAAAACAGATGTTTTACTTGTATTTTGCATGTGTGAAAACCCAAATAATTTTTTTTTTTTAAAAAGAAACAGAATAGAAAGAGTATTTTCACTGTTGAACTTTGAAGTTGGAGGAGATTCCACCAAGGACAACCAAAAGAACAAATAGATCATCAAATAAATCAACTCACTCAAGACACAAATGATCAAGTTTAAATTAACCTATTTCAGGTATATTAAGGAAAAACTATCATTCTGGAAAAAACTCTAATGCTGGGAAAGGGGGAAGGAAAAAGATGACCAGAGGCAGGGTAGATGAATTCATTTACAATGGTGATGAGTGTATCATTAGAAGACTTGAATAAACCAGGTCGGGGACAGATTTTCATGGAGAAAATGTGTGTGGTCACTGTGAGTCAATTCCAACTTGATGGCAATCAATCATAAAGGTATTTGTCATTGTTGGAAAATGATGTTTTTTTGAAATGCAATTTAAAAACTTAAAATGAAGAAACAGCTCACTGTATTGTAATTGAAAACTGATGTTATCCTCATTACTTTTATAGCAAATCCCACTGCATTTTAATTTTGAAACACATCACAAAAACCACCTGTATGTATGAATGTATCTTATGACTGAATGTCATACTCACAATTTGATCTGAACTGTTTCCAACGTGCAGTGAGCGATTTGCCAAATCAAAGCCACCAAAGCTGCAGGTTCTCTGTGAAACAAGGCAAATTTATAATACTTTACCACAAAATCAGCATGGTGTCAATTGTTTTCTCGGCTAGAGAAGACACTAGAGAAATGTCTCAATTGTACAAATAACAAAAGCAAGCATGAAAAAATGTTCTGGATTATGTTCATGCATCATGTTCCCTTCCTGAACTATTACTAATTATTTTATTGCTTCATACTGGAATCAGGTTCTTCAATAAAGGAGTTTTAAAACTATCTCCTAAGTGAGGAATAGTTTTACATAATCCCAAGTTTTGGGAATCATTTGGGTACAGAATATTAACAACAACAACAACAACATGCTCCACTTTATTGCACTTGAAAAACACAAAAGCCTTGAAATTTTAAGCATCTGCCCAAATGGTTGATTCACTCAATAATGACATCTTCAATCTCTGAACTGACAATTTCCACTTTCAGAGACTACAACCAAGGCCTGTATGGAACAAAGCAGTTTTCATACTACTAAAAGAGAGAATACAGATATGTGCAGTGGCATAATTTTGCAGAAGTAATTAGAGAAGTAAGTTGTTCTCAAAGAAACATCTCAAGCAAGAAACACTGACACTGAATACAATAAATAGTTCTGCTTGCCTAAACAGGTCAGCATAATGACACTAATTTTCTTTTTAAAGCTGAAAAACACAGCCAAGTGAAAGCATATTTACTTGGTGCTTAATAATGATCCTCATATGTAAAGTGTTCATTATTGAAAATATGGTAGCCCTTTGGAGCT
Source organism: Laticauda colubrina (assembly GCA_015471245.1). Classification (NCBI taxonomy): domain Eukaryota; kingdom Metazoa; phylum Chordata; class Lepidosauria; order Squamata; family Elapidae; genus Laticauda; species Laticauda colubrina. Next base: position 7,550,834 of record BLBF01000063.1, read on the forward strand.
CAATAGAACTGTCCAGTTCCCTTTCAGTTCTACAATACAGATGTTTGCCTTTAATTGCCTTTAATCAATTGGCTATTTCTATGTTTTGATCTATGCATTTATATCCTGTCCTTCAACCTTATTCCCTCTGTTTTTCTTCACCTTATAGAAAAACAACAGCAGCAGCAATCAGGACATGGTCATTATCCTTTATCAGAAACTTTGTAAAGTAAATGCTGTATATGTAATATCTCATTATTAAGTCTGCTACCAATTAAAACATTACTAAAAGCCAATTATAAGCTCTATTAGACAACCTATATGAAGTATGTTTTTAATCCTCATGAATCAAGCCTTTGCTGTTGAACATATAATTGTATTACTTCCATGAAAACATCAATTTAACAAGAAAGTCAATAGCAAAGGAATGCTATAACAATTTTAAAAAGTTATCTCAGAAAGTTTAATGTCAAACAAGGATTACAAGGATTTGGGGGTCTTCATGTATTTGTGTATGCAGGCAGTGAGTATGTATGACAGCAGAATTCACATGAATGGTATATGGAATCATACACACATACAAAAAACTTCACAGTTCCAAGTTGCTTTTTGGCAATATGCTATATGTGTTATATTTCAAGGAACTGTATTATTATGCTTGCTATTGGACATATAGTTCATTACTTTCAATTACTTCACAAAAACATGCTAAATAAAACTATAGATGAAGAGACTGTATATCCTTAAATGAAATGATCATGCACATACTTTAAAAGTTCTAGGCATGCCTTTGCCACTAAAATAAATTTAAATGCCCAAAACATATGTAAAAGCAACACGTGTAATATCAGTCGTATTGACAAGGGATGCCGTAGCTCCTGAGGTTGCAGTAAACATGAATTATAATCTCAGAAGAAGACAGTGTAGAATAGTGCCTAAAATTCACAGAGTATAAAGCACCTGCTCTTCTTAAAAGAGGGCTTAATCCAAGTTTTCACATGAAAAAAAAAGAGAAGAGATATAGTTTTTTTTCTCCAATGATGCAATCTAACACCTCCTAGTTATTATTTTATTTTATTATTTATTTATTTATTAGACCAATTTATATCGCCACCCTTCTCACAAGCAAGCAATTCTGGGCATGGTACAACAGAGCTAAAAGGAGTTAATAAATACATTAAAAAATATGAAAAAACAAACTAAAACAAAGAATAATAGACAAAGGGACGTTAACAATAATGGAGCATCTCACTAGTTCATCCATTTCTGGGGATCCCAGTTCTGCTGCCATTACCAGATCTTAAGGGACTTCCAGAAATTCAACTGTGACAAGGGTAGCTGGTAGCGGGGGAACAATTTTAAGGTCTGTTGGACTTCAACTCCCAGAATTCCCCAGCCAGCCATGGTTGAACACACCTGGGTTATAGGCTGTTGATATGTAGACTTTCTAGCCTATGTCATGTCATATAAGGATGTTTAATTCCTGCTACCAATATTGGCAATACAAAGTAAATAACAGTAACAGAATTACAATCAAATAATTTGCAGGACAAATTATTTTTAAGAGTATGTTATTGCCTCTTATATTCACCATCTGAAATATTCTTTACATACCATCTTTGTCAAATAAATTATTTTAATAAAATATGTTACAAAGTAGGGAAGAATCCACTAACATACAAAGCACTGGAGAAAAAGGTAAATTATCCTAGAAAAAAAATTAGCAGCTTTACAATGACTACTAGCCAACTGAAGCCATAGTTTACAAGTTAGCAAAAATGAGATTTTTGTCTGTCAGAATCAAATTTTTTCCCTCAAGTTTCTTGGATCGTAAATCATGATTACTTCAACCTGAGACCTTGGTTCAAAAATATAATCCAGCTATGAACTTCCCAGATGGCTTTAGATCCCTGGCTCTCATCCTTACTTTTCTATATCTGTTCTGGGAATTAAATATTTTATTTTACAGAGCAATTATGCACTGCAACCCTAAGCACATTTGCCAGGGCAAAGGATCTGTACAGATCTTTGCCTGGTGTAAATTAAGAGTGGCAATCTTTTTAAAAAAAAATAACAACTGAGAACCATATTTTCTGAGAAGAAAGTTATCAATAGCCACGCATGTGATGATGGATGGATCCAGTCAAAAATATGGGTAGGATCCCCCTTTGGATCCTCCCTCTATCTCTTTCTTCTTTATGTGTATCTGTTTCATTTATATATCAATTTTCTCCTCAATTCACTGCTTTTCTTTCTCTCTTTTACATACATACTCCTTACTTCTCCCTCACTAGTCAGCATACAGAGATAAAGAATAAGCTGAGATTCCAATCTGAGTCTCTCTACTTCTTCTACCCCTTCATGAATCATAACATTTAAAGGAGTTAATGATGCAGAGTACACAGAAATTTGATTTCTCCACATCACCCACTCATCACCACTACTAGCTTGGCAGCTGGGAAAACCACAGTTATGCCGAGATTGCAATGCAAAGGAATTGCTTTCCCTGGATATTGTCATATGCAGCATAATGAGCTGGTTGGTGGGCTTGCAGCCTTGCAACTGTGCCAAAAAAAGCAATGGAAATGATCCCTCCCTCCTTTTCTTCTCTGATGAATCTGTCTTGCTGCAAGTCTTTTGAAAGGGCTTGAGGAAATCAGAATTTATTAAGGAGCAAAGATGTTGGCAGAGGCTTAAGGTGGGCTGCTCTGATCAGAGGCTGCTCTGGAGAAATATGGAAGTAAGCACAGAAAAAAACAAACATATCAGATACATATGGAATATTTGGAAAGATATAAAAAATGCCAAAAAAACAAAACAAAACCAGAGATGAAGATCCTGCTCTAGTTCGATCTATATAGTATTTCTACTCCTTTTTAGGAAGGATTCACAGCACCTTTTCATCAGTCACATGGCGCCAGTTTGAGAAAGTATTCCAAACCATAATTTAGAGGCAACGGGTGAGCTTTTTTGTCAACCTAGTAAGGTAGAAAGGGGAATGATGACCTACCTTCCTAAAATTCTGTATCTCTAAAACTCTAATTTTCTCCATATGATGTACCAGAGAGCATCATTTGAACCACCCCACAGTTCCTCAGTTCATAATCTATCATCTAAATGCGCTGTACAACTGTCGTTAATTAAAATTATATTTATTTTTGATTTCTCATGCCTTTATTATTTTTATAAATAACTCAGGGTGGTAAACCTGAGTTTCCATTTCCACCTCTCATTTTTCCCAAAACAACAATCCTGTGAAATGAGTTGGGCTGAAAGAGAATGACTGGCCCAAGGTCACCCTGCTGGTTTTCATGGCTAACTCCCACTTTCCCACTTTCTAGCCTGATACCTTAACCACTATTGACTACACAAGCTGGTTCTCTCCATGTATTTAGTTACATATTGATTGATTGATTGATTGATTGATTGATTGATTCTTAATATTGTTGATTCAAGCAAATATGGAACATAAAAGCCATTTTCTGTCCGAATATGTCCTTATCGCATTTAGTTGATTCTAAAAGGCAAGGATTTTCTCTTAAAATGTTGTCAGTTTAGGAACAAGGAACGAGAATAGCGTGTCTCAATATTTATTAGAAAATCTCATTGGCCAATAATTAGGAGAAGATTGAGGGGAGAGAAGAGAAAGGCAGTGAAATGGTAAACCTTTCAAACTTTATGATGAGGGGAAAACAAACAAACAAACCCCAAGCAATGCTGACTGCAACCTCATGGGAGCTTGTGGCCACCTTTGGTGAAAACTCACAGACTTTTGGTGGATTCGCAAAAGAACCCTTTTTGTACAGCGGTCGACTGTAGCAGCCCACTTCCTCTTTGCCGCCGCCTCTTCCTCCAATAGGCACCGCCTCAACTCCTGTTCTTCACTTTTGCTCAAGGTTCTGTCAGTCACGGGCCGCACCAGATGCGATAGGTTGAGGTGACTGTACAGGCTTCTTTCTACCACATATGTGATGTTGAACTCGCTGACTGAATTGCACCCTCGAAGTCTTCTGTTTGAGAAGCCACAGCTTCCACCTCTTCCTAGCCTCTTGGGTTTGTGATGAAGCAGCTGCAGATCGCAGATGGAAGGCGATACACCTTTGCTAGCAGGACGCTGACAGAGAAAAGCTCTAGAACATGAATAATTAGGATCTGCCTTTTTTAGCCGGATCTGCTTCCTGACACTCTGGATTTCCTCCAAAGATACCAGGACATGATGCTTGCACCTGCTGTCAAAAAAGCAAATGCTTTCTTTACTTACCCCATGACTGAGAGAGCCAAGGTTCTTCATTTCTCCATCTGTTAAAGAACGACAAACTTTGGGTATTTTATCCTCTTCTGGATAAGAAAAGAATGTCCCAAGCTTTTTGGGTGGTTTTATAAGGCCACGACTATCAGATTTACTGAAGGTCTTAAGCAATTTCCTGTTTGTACCCCAAGTGTCCAGGCAGCCGGATGAAGGAGATAAGGTCAGTGAATCACTTTCATTATCTGGCTGTTTTTCACAGGAATTATCTAAAACCAATGGTTTCTTGTGAATTCCAGAGTAAAGTGCAGGTCGACCATCTGGTCCTATGGGAGTATCAAAGGAGTGATCATCCACACCTGAAAGGGAATGTGCCACTATATTAGTTCTCAGTAGCTAACGTGGTTGCAACAAAAGAAGAGAGGGAGGGGTTGTAGAGGGAGGAAGGGAGAGGTGTATATCCCAAAGTGAAGACTTCTAAGTCTTGTTCAACCAAATACGTGTGGGGATAAGTTAATTCAGATAGTCCTTGACTTATGATCACAATTGAGCCCAAAATTTATGTTGCTAAGTGTTAAGTGAGTTTTGCTCCATTTTGTAACCTTTCTTGCTACAGTTGTTAAATGAACCAGAGCAATTGTCAAGTAACCGTGTTATTAAAAACAGGGTTGTTAAGTGAGTCTGACTTCCCCACCTTGTCAGGTGACCAAAGGTGATCACATGACTCCTGCACCACCATAAATATGAGTCAGTTGCCAAGCATCTGAATTTTGATCACATGATCATGGGAATGATGCAATCGTCATCAGTTTAAAAGACAGCCATAAGTCACTTCTTTCAGTGCTGTTGTAGCTTTGAATAGTCACTAACTGAACTGTTGTTAAGTCGAGGACTATTTGTGGTTGAAGAACAGAAGAATCTGGGCACCATCAAGGAATAAAACAGATGCATAGAAGCAATACTGGCCTACTGATGCGTATCTTAACAGTATGAGATGATTTTTTGGAAAAGGCCAAATCTGTGCATAAAATAATTAACCTAACTGAAAATAAATTTCAATCCTAAGAATACAAAAAAGAAAAAAAAACCCAACAGTGAAAAGTTGAAAGGAAAAGAATTTACTGTGCAAGAATCAATTCAACTATTTATACGCAGTTAATAAAGTAAAATGAGAAATAGATAGGAAGATCAAAGGAAAACCAGATGCAGAAGACTAAGTTTATGAATGAAAGGGGAATGCAGTGTCAGTTTTCATATATTTAAATGAGTGTAAGAAGGAGCCAGCAGCAGCAGCAGCTCTGGATATAGTCTATTTTGTTTCTAATACACACAACTGTCAACGATGCCAAAGAAATGAATTTAACATTAGAAATAGGTAGTTTGGGCTTAAAATAGTGTCATCAATTGTGAATTTATTGCCTGTGACGTTTGTGTGCAATAATCTTGCAAAACAGTGGACAGAATTTCTGTCTGAGAGAGTTTTTCTTATAGAATGTTCCATTTTAAGTAAGAAAGGGCGAAACTAGGGAAGTTGAATATCTATGATTACATGGAGGAGTTAAGGAAAATGATAGGTATCATAACCTATCCTCTCTCTCTATACCTATAGTCAAGCTGAATATAGTGAAAGTAATATATGAATAGAACTACTCTGTTTGGAAAGCTATATTTTTTAAAATTCCTTTCCTCCTCCTTCTGCTTATTAGTAGAGGGGAAAAATCCACACCATATTATATTTATCCACTTTGACAGTAGAACAAGATACAGTAGGGAAAGAATCCAACAAAATACATTGAAAATTTGACTTTTAACTTGAATGTTTCATTTTGATTAAACTCAAAACTTGCAATACATTCACTCAGTTTTTGTACACTAATTTGATTCTCCTCTCAAGTAAAATCCAGGAAAGTATGCACTGAGTTTTGTCAACTCTAAAAAGGCTAATGTTGTACTTTGAAAGATCACAGCAAGAAATGTCTACATATTTATAGAATAGCAAGAGCTACTACTCATTGTATGAGAAAAAAAGAAACACAAACATTTTTCAAATGTTGGCTGGAAGAGCAGATAACTAAAAGATTAAATATACTAAAAATTAACAGTCACATATTTGCATTATTCTGCAGACTAAAGCTCTACAGAAAATAAACTAACCTAACTTAAAATGATTACATTTCAATCTTAAGAATACAAAACAAAATCCAATTGTGAAAAGCTGAAAGGAATAGAATTTACTGTGGGAACACCTTTGCCTATTGGCATCAGAGACGTGTCTATGAGGACTTCTCCAAAATAGGAAGGCCAGAATCTCGGTATAGTTATGGCACTGGAAGGTTGGGGAGCAAAGAAAATGGCAGATGTGGTGTTCTAGTAATCTGGTCTCAAACGCATTCCGGCTTGTGCTTGAAGACAAATTGGCAACTAGTGGAGTCAAACATAGATATACCTACAACTGGCTCCCATCAAAAGTTCAGATTTGATGCTGATGAAAGCTGAAATGCCTCCTTTTGACTTGCAACACAGTCATCAAAATAATAAGCTATTAAGGCAATGTATCACCATAGCAAATGACCAAAAGTGCATTGGTCTCAGCCACAAAAAATGCTTTGAGTTAGAGGTCAAATCCAACCCTTACTACAAATATATAGTGTCTATGTATGTCAAGATAAATTCCTATCCTCTGTTGATCTTTCTTCCCGGGTCGAATATGGATAAGTCTGCATATAGCCTTAATTTATTATTTTAAAATTAAATATACTGTATATATCGTAAAAAATATAAGGATTTGGTAATGTTCATAGGAAAACAGTACAGGTAATTCTCGACTTACAATAGTTGATTTAATCATCATTCAAAGTCACATTCCTGAAAATGTGACTTATGACTGTTTCCCACACTAACAACTGGAGCAGCATCCCCATGATCACATGATCAAAATTCAGATGTTTGGCAACTGAATTTTTATGACGGTTGCAATGTCCAGGGGTCATGCAATCTGCTTTTGCAACCTTCTGACAAGCGAAGTCAATGGGGAAACCAGTTTCACTTAACAACCGTGTTGCTAACTTACAAACTGCAGTGATTCATTTAACAACTGTGGCAAGAAAAGTTGGTAAAATGGGACAAAACTCATTTAACAAAGGTTTCACTTAGAAAGAGAAATTTTGGGCTCAACTGTGGTCATAAGTTGAGGACTACCCGTAAAGTAACTGAGTATGGAACAAGTTTTCTTTGCCTTTGATTTCGAGAGCTTGGAAAAGGTCAGAGTTCCTTAAATATTTTTATTAGCACCAAACAAACAAACAAACAAACCCCAACCCAATCACATCTCTATCAGGCCTCTCTTTTCCTCTCCTGAATTTAAATGTATATAATTAGTTAGTTATTAGTTATTGCTGCAGAATAATAGAAAAATAACAATATTAGAATAATAATTCGTTATTGCCACAGAATAATATTTAATGTCTATCTGTTATTTTATTTTTAAAATCAATTCCAAATAAATATTATAAAAGTGAAACTCACTATATTTTACTTTAAAGGGTTAAAATCTCTCACTACTGTGGAATCAATTGTGGCATTCTTTGACTTCTATTCAAGTGATACATGTCTATTTTCTGACAAGCTCATCGTTCCTGCTGAAAGAACCATTTGCCAAACTTGAAGGGTGTGGTTTCAGTCAAGCAGATGTTTCAGCATCCCATGAGAAACTGACTCGCTTTCTAACCCTATGGGATAAGCCCCACTTCCATTTTCTCTTACAGTTTTTCATCCCTCCCGAATCACACAGCTCATTTACGAGTCACATTTCTTGGCTTCAGAACTTGCAGGAAGAAAAGTGATAGAGGCTTTAGGAAATTTTTTTTTTTTTTAAATCAGAAAAGTAATGTATCTTTTGCTCTTACCTGTATTCTGCTCCCTGCAAACTCTTAATCTGGTACTCGCTATTACATTTCATTTATGAAAATTTCATGAAATATCAATCACTTCCTCGAAAAGTATATAATACTCACTTATATGCAGATTCTCCTACTATACTGATAAATGCAGAACTAAAAATTGTAATGAATTTGGTAGGCAAGGTTATGTGACCAGGGAGCCCCTTTTCTTGATTCTGTCCCATTTCTGTCCAGTTTCAGGAAGAATTCTGCTTGGCTGATAGCACTTTCTGCTCCGGGTGCACCCCCCCCCCCCCAAAAAAAAAGTCACTTTGGGATTGCAGATTTTTGTAGGATGGGAGGGTAGGGGGAAGGTGGTGAAAGTTCATCTGATAAAGTCCATCCATCTCCCAATAATAACCTCTATATAGCCTTTTCACTTGAGACTGTCCCCAATAAATTATGTTGCAATAAAAGAAGCAAGACTACCCAGCCACCCACACCCACACCCACACATAAACCCACACAAAAAAACCCATAGTAGGTAACAGTACCTAGAAAACAGTGTACAATACAGTACAGCCATAAATTCAGACCGCAAATGCAAAGAGCTATTCTGATCCAGCTGATTTATAGGAGCACAGGGCATAAAAAAAATCAATTCAGAGGGCCACCAAATGTTTCTTCTTTTCTTTCCTCTGGCAAGTTTCTCATACGCTTTTTCCAAAAGGATGGCACACTCACCCTCTCTTTCCCACTGTGCCATTCTGACCACTACCCTGCACATCTTCTCGTGAAAGCTGCCAATTCTTACCTTCAGTGCTGGGCTTTTTAATTTCTTCCACTCGAATTAATTTCTTTCTCACTCGGCGAGTTGAGTTGACCAACTTATGCAGTCTCTTAAACTTCACTGATTCCTCTGATTCATCATCTGATTGCTCTCTTGACTGGCAGGGAAGCAAAAGGAAATGTTAGGAGAGGAATCGTTGCACAGCTCAAGGCAGGGAAGCGTCTCTTTTTTCAGAGTCCTAAAACAAGGCAAATCCTGAAACCTGAAACAGTTCATCTCTCATCCTGAATATTCACAATTTCTTCACCCTCCCTCCCTCCCACACATACATAGAGTTCTTTAAAAAGAATGGAACATACCATTTTCACTTCTAAATTAGCACAAAGTAAGATCTCAGACACTGAAACGTGTTCCAGTCCTCATCGTCCTCTCTGCCTTGGCACATTGTGTGATAATCGCAATCTCCACCTTGCTTTCCTACACAGCCCAGGCAGGACACTGTCCTCGCACTCTCTGAGCCCTATTAGTTAAGCTCCTGTGGTTTGGGTCAGGCAATGGTCTTCCTGGCCTGGCGAAACTTCACATTGAAAAGCCTGGTTAGAAACTGCTTTTCTGCGCTGAACTGAAACACTCTCATTAACTCCTTTTTTCCAGCCTTAACAGGGAAAATCAAAAACAGCAACAGCAGCAAAAATGAGGAGATGGGAAGGGAGAGAAAGAGGGAGAGAGGAGAGGGGAGGGAAATGAAGAGGAGAGCTCATCCTCTCCACTCCAATGTATTTTATTAGTTATAGTCATAGATTTTTTTTTTCTCTTTATCCCCCATCCCGGGCTTCTCATTCTAAAGATTCTCAAGATTGTCTGTTAATATAGACCGAGCATTCCTCAAGAATTGACCAAAGGAAAACTCTGACCTTTGCAGGCTTTTAGTTTAGCCCATATTCCCCAGCTTCCCATTTGGTCTCACATCAGATGCTGCCTGCTCCATTCCAGCTGTTTTCCCTCAAGTATCCAGCATTACAGAGACATAAAGAATCCTCCCTCTCCAGCAGCAGTGACACCACAGCCTGAAACAATCCATTCCTTGTGAACCAAATCAGAGCTCTCGTTTTCAAGCCAGACCCAGCGCTCAATATGCTACTTCCTCTGTTTGGCCCCATTTAGAATTTCTGTGTGCGAAAGTAGAAAGGGGGAGACCAAAAGAAAGAAGGGGGAAAAAAGAAGAGGGGGACTTAACTCTTGGCTTTTACAGTACAGAACTGCCACTGTACAAGGCTTGCATTCCAAGGAGCGGAGAAGATTCCAGCTGGAACTCTCCAAAGACTCTTCTTTCGGCCTTTGCTTTCACACACAGCCCTGATCAATTCATCCCAGTTCCAGCCCCCCAGCTCAGAACCCCAAGAGCAACTTCCTGTGGGTGAACTTTGGGGCATTTCAGTTACCAGGTTGAAATTGGGCCTTATTGTCTCGCTGTGTTTGAAGTCAGACAAAATAGGCTTTATTTAACAGCAAATGTATATAATGTCCCTATGTATCAAGCTGGGGACGCGATGGCTCAGCGGTTAAAGACGCTGAATTTGACAGCCCAGGATTGAGACCTGAGAAACGCAGGACAGGGTAAGTTCCTGTAAACTCATCCAGGGGTGGGATTCCAATTTTTTAACAACCGGTTCTGTGGGCATGGTGAAGTTGGTGGGCGTGGCTTGGCAGACATGTTATTGGCAGGACGTGGCCAACTCAATATCACTCACATCGAGGCATGCATCTCCTTGCCTGGCCTCTCATGACTGTAGGGATGCTGCAACAGTTGTAGGTGTGAAAAATGGTCATGTCACTTTTTTCAGTGCCATTATAACTTTGAATGGTCACTCCACACAAGCAAGTATCAGCAAAGGAGGGGAAAAAAACTCCAGAGAAGTTCCAGAGACAGGAAGTCTAGTCCTGCCAAGAATGTAATAAGGATTAACGGAGAGGCAGCTTCTGTAAGCAACACCAGAATGTTTCCTTCCTGCCTTCCTTACAGGATTAGGCCAGTAATTTCTTTTCTGAACTGCTTAGAATCTTAACAACCGGTTCTAGCGAATAGGTGCAAACTGGTAGAATCCCACCCCTGAACTCATCCCAGTTCCTGCCAACTGAGCAGTTTGAAAGCATGCAAATGCAAGTAGATAAATAAGCATCACTTTGTTGGGAAGGTAACAGTGCTCCATGCACCTTGGTGTACAGTCACGCTGGACAATGACCAGAGAATTGTCTTTGGGTAATGAAGGCACCACACACGGAGGTATGTTTCACACCTGAAACCTTTACCTATGTATCACACTAGCCACATGGGACAAAGCATATCAATTGCCACCTTCTTCCCCTTCTGAGGGTGCATAGGACTTGGTCCAGAGTCTTTCAATGATCTTGGAGGTTCATCTTTGCCATTGTCATTTTTGAACTGTAGTGCCTAGAACTGGACACAGAATTCTAGTAGTGTCTGACCAGGGTAGAGTAGGATCAAATGATTATTCCTTGTGATCTGGATGTCTCAGTTTCACTCTACAGTGCCTTGGGCCATTATTCAAACAATTTAGCTTTATGTGCAAATATAATACATTGTCCTGCTTGGACTCCAAAATAAAATAGGACATTTTAAAAATCCTTACAGATATACTCTTTCTCTTTGCATATGTATAAACATTTTCAGAGAAAAATACTCTTTGGAGATGCTGCTGCATTGAATGCACATGTGTTATAGGAAACGTATGAACTGGCCCGATGTTAAGTAATTCCCTAGACAAAAAGGCGTTTACATATTAATACCAAAAGGGAACATTTTACAACATGTGGCACTTTGGCTATCCCATTCAGTGGTCAGAATGCTTCCAATTCCACAACTTTGAGTTGTTTGCATCTACAGGCATGCCGCTTTCTGCCTGAAAATGTTTCGACATAGCCAAAAAAAAGAAAAAAAAAAGAGGGCCCACAAAGTGTCATTCTACAGAGTGATTTCTTTGCATATGTCAAAGAAGAAAACACATGGAATACTGTAAACAGGAACAGCTTGGTTTTCAACCACACTGTAAGCCCCCACCCCTTTCATTCAAAAGCCCCTAATGGCTCAAGTCTTAATTATTTTGGCTAATGTCCGATGCAGAAATTCTGTAGTGAATGCTTAAGTGTTTCATTTCTAGTTTCCATGGCAACATTACATCAGATTGCAGACAGCTGGCTCCACGGTTTTAAACCATAACAAATTGACCAAGCTAGTTCAGAAAATTATCCTGCTTTAAAGAGATAGCATGCTATTCAGCCGCCAGCAAAATAATACAAGGCCAAAAGGGCTCACTTTTGGCAAATATAGGAAGGCGGACTCTTTTTCCCAGCTTCTTTTGGAACAAGTGCATCTCTGACACATCAGCAGTGTTCTAATATCAGCAAAAAGTGGGTCAATGCTGGATGAAAAAGCACAGGGGAAATCAGATCAAGAGCATTTGTAGTTGTGAAGTTCTCCAACAATAAACTGAAACAAAACTTTTGCCAGATGGTCCAAAGCTTCCCAACCTAGTTTGCCTGGAAATTCTCTGTGCTTCTTCATTAATGAAGTGGGATTAAAAGTCAGGAAACTGTTTCAGTTGCTAATATGATCTTCGTAAAAGAGGGATAGTTTTCAGTTTTCTCTGTGACTCCACTGAATTCTGTATCTCAAGCCAAGCTTATTCATATAATTTGGGGAAGTACGTATTTACCATCTAAAGCAAGGCTCTTCAAACTTGGCAAGTTTAAGATTTGTGGACTTCAACTCCCAGAATTCCTGAGCTAACATGATTAAAGGAGGAATTCTGGGAGTTGAAGTCCACTAGTCTTAAAGCCTGTCAAGTTTGAAGACCCCTTATCTAAAGAAACAACTCCTGAAAGTCACATTTTAAGGTTTCTGTTTCTTGATCTCTCTACATTTATTCTTTTTTCAGTCATGATCTGCTTTCTAACTATGCCAATAAAGTCCATCTAAGAAATGACTAATTAACATTCCAAATTACTGCTCAACACAGGGGTGTTATACTAGTTTAACCTTATTTCCTATTTGTATCACAACTAATTTTTCTTTTCATGGCTATGTGATTACTTACAAGAAATAGGCGGCATTTCAATAAAGAAAATATATCTTATAATATATTTTATTGCATTTATCTAGAGATAAGAGTTTCATGCACATGTTAGGCATCCCTGCTTAAATGGTACAATTCACTCAATTATCAAGTGAATAAAGGCTATCTAATCTTTACATATTTCTGCAAATGTGAATGGAGTCTTACTCTTCTCATATACAGTTGTTCAGAGATTCCAAAAAGGGACTGATTTGTTAGGCCTATAATTCTACAGATAAATGAATACTTTGAACTTTCTAAGGCTGGGACTGGAGTTCCATCTACTTTCAATGTACATTAGTTCTTCTAAGCAGCTGTGTGAGGACTTGAAAATAAATACAATTCATTCTTACAAAACAGGAGAAGGCTATTTAAAAGAAAAACAAGAATCGCTTCCAGATAGCAATTTTGATTCTGGCAAACATTGTTAAGAAATGGAAATTACACAAAACTGTTGAAGTCAAGACAAGACCTGAAAGAACAAGAAAAAATCCGCTAATATTGGTTGCCAACTATTCTGCCCAGCAGATCAGAAACCATAGAGTACTGCAAACAGTTTGTTAAAAAATTTAGCTGACAGAGGTGTCAGCTAATCCACAGTATCGTCAGTCTAAAGTCCACTTTTCTATCAACTGGACCTTCGATAGCAAAGTAGCTGGTTCTGTAATAACCAAAAAATCTGTGGTATTTATTACATGTACAAACTTACACCTCTTTCTCAATTTTAACTAGCATTTAAATAAGATGGTCCAATGTTTTCACAAAGAAATAGCAATGTACAGGTAGTCCTCAACTTACAGCAATTGAACCCAACACTTCTGTTGTTAAATGAGAAATTTGTTAAGTGAGTTTGTCCCATTTTATGAATTTTCTTGCCGCATTTGTAAAGTGAACCACTGAAGTTAAGTTAGTAACATGGTTGTTAAGTGAATCTGGCTTCCCCATTGACCTTATCAGAAGGTCGCAAAAAATACTGTAACCATCATAAATATAAACTGGTTGTCAAGCCTCCAAATGTAAATTATATGACTCTGGAAATGCTGTAACGGTCATAAGTGTAAAAAACGGTCATAAGACACTTTTTTCAGTGCTGCTGTAACTTTGAACAGTCACTAAATGAACTGTTGTAAGTCGAAGACGACCTGCATTATGCTTGTGCAACAGGATATCATCACACCCTCTGTACTGGAGCTGCAGTTCCTGGATTTCTTAGCCACCAAGTAGCTTGGTTAAAATGATGAGAAAAGCAGAACTAACATATTTGGAGAATCTAATCATTTGTTTGCCTACTTATATAGATCAAAGCTTGCCTGTACAAAAGCAACATTTTCTAAGTATTGGATTCAAATAATTCCAGAGGGATATAAATAGTTGATTAGTCCAGCACCATATACAACATGTTCTGTATTAGCCATGCTAGATTTCCAAGCTAAACTTGGAAAATGTCAAAGGATTTGCTAGTCCATTTTAAAGAGGCATTGTTGTCTCTTGTTTAATTAACTACAGTATTTATCTTCCCCCAAGTAGATTTTTTTAACCAACCCTTTTACTCACTTGTTTAGATAATTAGGGGGGGTGGTTTCAAAATCCCTGCATCTTGTTGAGAAAAAGCAGTTACAAAATTAAATTCTAATCAAACATGGAAAAAATATGTCTGACAGAGCAAGGCACGTATCTTTAAAAAAGACATCAAGTAAGGGAAAGGAAAGGATCAAAAAGACTTTGCATGCTGGCTTGTGATATATATAACCACAGAGAGGAGCCCTTTCTGTTCTTTTTTCCCTTTTGCAACAAGGGAAATATATCCTTTGAATATTATGTGACAGGCTGGATGACTTACCAGCTCTGGCATTTAAGAAGCCTAATGCTCTGTTCTGAATAATTTTCCCTTGAGGGCTGCTCTTCTCAGCTACATAACTCTAAATTTTAGACTTATCTACAGTTTACTTAAGTGAGTAATATCGTACTTCACCTTCTGACAAAGTGACTGGATTTGAGAGCCACACAACTTGATAGAGCATTCGTTTTACTAATGGCCATTTCCTATATGAAAAAAATGGGGAAAAGGAATAAAAAAACACAACCTATTGGCTGCTTTCTATCCATATAATTCTCTTTCTCCCGGAAGAGAAGAAGATGTTACAGATTATAACTAAATCTATTCAGCACAAAGACAGGAAGAGAGGAAACAATGCCAGCTTTCTTGCACCAGAGGTTTACTGACACTTTCTGACCCCCTCAGTTCCTTAATAATTGCCAATGGAATTTCAGTGACTGAAAAATGGGTGGAGAAGAGCAACTCATAAAACACGATTGCACCTCTGCAAAAGGAGTTTGAAATGCTAAGGAACAGAAAGCTCTCATTGAAAGACAGATATACAGACAGATCTGAGCATTACTCAAAGAACGACTAACAATTTTGTCCTGGTTTTATTGGGTTAAGGGTCCCCCCCCCCCCCCCGAGAAACCTTCCCCAAATGTTTTCAATTACTATTCCTATTTAACCCCTGACAGGATGATCAATAGCTAGGGACTATGGGAGCTGTTGTAACCCCAAACATCTGGAAAGACCTAAATAGAATAATACCGGCTTAGAACATGCAATTTTATTGCAATTCTATTAGTTTTAAAATGTCCTATCTTCTTGCATTTCTTTTAAATTTAATTATGTTTGCTTTGACTTAACTACTAAAAAAGCTTATGTTAACAGTTGTAAGAAACTAGAATGGCAGGCACTTGAAAAGTGATTTTCTTGGATACCAATAGGCCTGTGAGATCTTCATCGGAAATCCGTATTCTCTATGCTTCCTATTCCAATTTAACCGATAAATAGAGGCTGGGTCCAAGATCATTCAGTTGTCTTCCAGTTGAGAATGGATTTGAATTTAGGTATTTTGGGGCTGTAGTTTACTATATCACATTTTAAGAAATAAGGTCAAGTACAGAAAACTAAGTTAACATCTTTACATCTATTAGCTTTGTGGAGGTCTTGAGTTATGTTCCTTTAAATATATATATATTTGCTAAGAACTTAAAAGCAAAATGGTATTTGAACAATGAGTAGCTATACATTTCCAAAATGTAAGAGAATTCATTTATTAGTTTTACAACATTTGAGCTTGAAATTGTTGAAATTGAAATTTAAGTTTGCAATTGACAAAATAAATCCATAAGTCCCAATTTCAACCTGGTAAATTGCATCAACTTTCCAGGGTCTTGAAGAAATGGGAGGACACTCACATCAAATGGAACATGGAAAATTCAACATAGTTTAACTCTACATCCATCCAGCATGTAAGCAGTAACAACAGTTTCTTCAATCAATTTGCAAGAGTTTTCTACTGTGTGCCAGTCTACCTGGCATCTAATGAACATGCTCCAATGGCCACTTTAGCAAGAAGCACACTGAATATTAACTGATAAAACAAATAGGGATTTTCTTTTAGGTATTCATGACGGTAAAATGTTGTAATTTCAACTGAGGGCTTGATTCAATAATGGAATAGTTGCTGAAACATGTTTCAAAAGATTAGTTCCAGTCACTTATTTAAAAAACATTTACCAAATAAGTTCCTTCTTGATTCTGGGATGTGTATAAAGGTACACACACACATACACAAAGTATGTATGCATGTACACACACAGAGCAAGACGTTACATAACATAACAAGACGTTAGGTCCTGTTATAGAAACCTAGTTCCCTTTTTGAACAAACTATTCATAGAATTAACTATTAAACCAATTGCATTGGAACTATTTAATCATGTCATATTTACATGCCATATGGGGTAAATATGTCGTCAGATCACCACACAAATACTGTATGCGTATTTGACTGATCAATATTTAAAATCATAAGGTTAAAACTTTTTTACAAGTTGTATAATACAGCCATTCTTTCCTTTGTGTTTTAAAAAATAGTTTCATTAAGTTACAGAGAGAAATCACCCTAAGAAATAGCAAAAAAGAAAGAATGCATGCCTGGTCTCGTTGAAAATTCAGCATATTATGTTGCATATCCTGATGGTTTTTCAATAGCTTGGACTATAATTCCCATCAACTCCAAATAGCATAGGAGAATTAGAAAGTGGAATTACTGAAAACTATACATTTTTTCCTCCTTATGGAACTATGAAATTCACATATTTGAAAATGAGGAGAGTTTTAATTTTGATTTGTATATATGTTCCTATGAGGCAGAGGTCCAAGAAATTCATTACTTCTACAGCATCCCCTGCTGGCTGTTTCAACTTGTTAAGCCTTGATTTTCTCACTGAATATAAAATGAGAATTTGAAAGTTGTCAGACATAGGAAATGACAAAGGAACTACAGGGCAAGACAGTGGAAAAACAGTGTTAATGAAGCTCTATTGTTCTGTCTAGTACCCTTGGATCTGGATCAATTAAACTGTAGCTGCACAGATGTAGTTTGAACATATTATTAACTTCCAATTCCATTTAAATCTCACGGGCAAGGATCTATTGTTCTATTTTCATTTGATGGCACAGAATCGAGCATAACAGCAACATGCAGTCAGAGAAGCATTTGGTTCATGTAGGAATGCTTTGGACATTGGCGATAACCTTGCTCTGTCATAAGGATTTCCCTGAGTTGCACTGCCGAATGCAAGCTAGCTAGTGAATTGCACTTTGGACCATCTTAAAGCTTTTCATAAGCCCCTCCTGAGGAGAAGAATATATCTGTCATTATTTAGTCTTCTCTAACCCAATTCTCTTTTGCCCTGGCTGAGCATATGATTGGATTTGTGATCCAGCACATCTAGAAGGCTTGAACACTTCTATTATGTTGATTCCTTTAATCAGAGATGTGAGAAAAGATATTCAAATACTATACAATTAAAATTTTCTCTTTGTGTGAGGAATGGAGCAAAGAATGAGATTTTTTCCCTCCGCCCATTCCCAACAAAAACAGAATACGTTAAATACATACTCAATTATTATATAATTTAGATTTTATGTTCTACATAGCCACTTAATCATACCATGCTGCCTTTTACTCATCTCATGTTCCCCAATGAAGAGATTTTTGAGATTTTAATTATTAGAATTCTCAACCCAGATGGAAACTTTAGAAGATGCTCTTCTGTAGGTACTGAACATGGGGAGAGGCAGGAAAAAAAATGAAGGAACTAGTGTAGCTGAGAAGTTAAGGATAACAAGAAACAATGTATTAATTTACTGAAAATATATTTAAATGCTGGCAGTAAGTAGGAGGAATAATACATTACTTTTTGTCACTGACAGTGAGATTAAAAAAAAATCAATTTTAAGGCAGAAGCTAATATTAGTAGTCATTTTTTAAGTGCCTTAAGGCTACCTATTTCACTAAGACAAAATTATATACAGCGATAAACAAATCTATATATGGATAAAATGAACCCAGGGAGATACATATTTATTGTACTATAGAACAGATTATCACAACATGTTGACTCTAAGCTGTTTTTGATGATGTTACATTTTAGTAATGGTTTTCCCTGCTCCTGTTAATTATATTTATATTTGCAAATATTACTTGAGTAATAACTTGTGATCTTATTAGAAGTTTCACAAGACACCAGCAGAGAGAACTGCTGAAAAGCAAAAATGTCAATATATTACACCTTTAATATTAGCATTGTAATCTTCCCTTCTACTTTTCTCCTCCCCCTTATCTCATCTGTGTTAATATTTTTCTGTGTTAAATATGATAGTTTTCTCAGAAAGTCTTGTTTTCTTGTTATTCATAACATGTCGCCAGACACTGACAGGGCTATATTACTATTAATTATAATTAGAACACCAGCTCCACCTTGACTGATAAGGTGGGTTGACAATCTCTGAAATAAATTGGAGTACTTCCTGTCTTAACATTCTTTGGGTGCAAGAAAGATTTTTGGACTTTGAAATGTGGTGTCCTTTTCATCTGTAGATGAACTTGAACTTTTTTGTTTATCTGTCTGCTATTGACAGGATAATGACAAGAAGTTGGGTGGAGTGAAAGTACTTGTTGCTGTCTGTTTGGCTGCTGTCCTGGAGAGTCATTGAAGGGTTTATTACTGAATCAACATATTTTAAATTGGATATTTTGCTTTCAGATCACACTGTTAAAGAGATTTGGAGAACTAAGTTGATTTTCTTGCTCCTTTATGAAATGTACAACTTGATCTGTAGTTGTGGACATTGATTTCTGGAACAGAAGACAAGATTCACTGACTTCTGGAAGTAAAGAGGTCATTGGGTCATTTGAGATTAATTATGGCTTCTAAATTCCTTCAAATTATGATCTGATAAGTACATCCTTGAAAAGCAGGACTGGGCTTATGATTTATGCTAAATCATAAGGTAATATGCTTTATTTTGTTTTGACATATTGAGTGAACCTAATCATTATTATAAACTATGGTTTATGGCTTAATTTGCACAAACTCAATCAATTGTAGTTTATTGAACTCATAATTAAATTAATTATTAGTTCTATGAGTAAACTCATAGTAAGTATAACAAAATATTTATGAAAAGTCAGCCTGAATTACACCATGACACATCACCACTTCTTAGAGAACACACACTAGGAAAGATGTGGAAAAGTTCCCTAAACTACAAACTGGACATGGAGCAATCAGAATACTGAAATAAATTTCTCTGAATCCAATGCAGTCACCAGTTTGGCATGTTCTAGAATAGTGGTGACTAACCTTTTTGGGCTCCTATGCCAAAAATTGTGGGTGCACTAGGCGCACACGTTGGCACATCAGCATCCAAAATGCAATGTATGTTCCCCCATGCCCCCTGGGCATGCAATCCCCCCTGCTGCTGCCCCCTTACCTGTACTACATCTCACAGCTGATTTTCGGCCGGTTTGAGGCCTTTTTTGACCTCCCAGAGGCTTGAAAAAAGTCTCTGCAGGCTTTACAGGATGAATAATAGGCCCATTTCGTCACTTCCAGTATTACAGGAAGTGGCAAAATGGGCCTATTCGGCCTGCAAAGGCTTTTTTCAAGCCTCTGGGAGGCCAAAAAAGGCCTCAAACTGGGCAAAAGTCAGCTGTGAGGTGCACACATGCGTAGTGAGGTAAGTTTGTCTGTGGCTCAAGTGCCATAGGTTGGCCATCACAGTTCCAGAAGGTCAGACATGGACTGGTCTAAATGGAACATATAATTAAGAATATACTAGTAACAGACATCAGCCTTACTGCAGATATAGGGATGATGGGTAACTTGCTAACTCTTTTTAGGTTCAGACAGAGACCAAACATCTCAATCTGCCATGAGAAAAACTATAAATAACAAAAGGTGAAGAGGAAGAAGCAAGTTCAATATTAATTAAATCCTTTCAGTATGTATTGACAGCAACTTTCTCTTCTTCTTTTAAGTGCTTATTTGTTCATCTGTGAATATGTCCACAGTTATAAAGCACCTCTGCAGAAATAGCTCTCATTATTATATTTTAAAAATGGTAAAATAGGACTTTTCCTACTTTTATGTTGACCTTTGTTTCAAGAAGTGCTAGAATAAAATAAAAAGACTCCTTGAAATTAAAATAAAAAGCCTGGAAAGATATTTGACTGCCTTTAGAAATAAATACAATTACCCAGTTCCTCTGGTGGGTCTTTGGAAAGAAAGATAAGATCTGGCTAACTTTTGCTCCTGTCCAGTTCTACCCTAAACTTCTCTGAAGTAAAAATACCCAACATTCAATCCTAGTGGAATTTATCTTTTATATTTTATAGTCCTACAACTGGAATTTTCATTGTATGCTGTGACAGTCATAATTCAAGGAACCCACATGACTGACCCAATTTTTTTTTCTGGTGGTCATGAAGTGAATGCAGCGGTCCATAAACCAAATTGCAGTTATATGACCATGGGATGCGTCAAATGACCATAAATTCAATTATTACATTTTCATGCTGCCATCTCCCCCTTATAATGGACTCTGTAGGCCAGTTGCCAAATGAACCTTCATATCTTGGTCGACCCTTTTTGGAGCGGTATCATAACTTCAAATGGTCAGTAAAGGATGAAAAGTCAAGGACTACCTACAATTTGAAGGTCTTTTTATTTTCCATTCCTCTAATGACATTCAACTACTTTATGTTTTTAAAAGTCTATAGTAACCATGAACTTGGTAGAATCATACGGACTTACATTGCAATTGGAAGAAACATCAAATGTCGGATAAGGACTTTCAGACCATTCAGATGCATCCAAGTTTCCTGATTGCCGATGTTGAGTTTCATATTCCTTCAGCTGAAATGAAAATAAAACAAAAAGTAATCCCTCAATTTTCTCACTTGCTAAAAGTATATTTATTTGGTTTAATTTTTTTTATAAGGAAATAATTATTGGAAAATTAAAGCTCTGTTAGTATCAGTACAAAACAATTATGAAGGTATTTTTGTTCTTTAGGTGTTTATTTATTTAACTATTTATATTGCTTATTTATTAATAACAAAAGAAAAAAGAGCAAAACATAAAAATGATAGTGGTAATGTTATATACATTGTCAAAAAGACAATGCTGTATCAAAAAACTGAAAAATACAAGAAAAGACATATCATTACAACAATAAAGTTACAATTTTTATATATTTGTGTAATGCAAGTATTATTCAAATATGTATATATTTCTAATACATTTATATAACATCTTTTTTTAACCTACTGTACAAAGGAATCTTTGTTGTTTAGACTATTTTGAAAAAATTACACATCTAAACACATATTTGCGTGCACACACGCACAAACCAATCTGGAAACTTAATCCTCAATGGAGAAAAAAATTTACATGAACAAGAATTTTAGTTACATACAGTATTATTACCGAGCTGAAAATAGTCTTGTCTAAAATTTCATCCGTTGTGAATATGTTTTGTATAAATGTAATATATATATACGTATCCGTGTGTGTGTGTGTTTTCTTAACTTTTCACAGGTATCTATATGTATGGTATTCAGCTTTGTTCGGGTATTTTCCCACGTCATTATAATTGTGTTTTTAAAGTTGTATCGATGTTTCGGCAGAATCTCATCTGCCCTCATCAAGCTTCTGTATTGTGTTTGTCTGTGAGTCAGGCTTTCACATCTGTTTCTGTTTTAAATTTGGTGCTAGCCTATGCTGTGCCTGAATGATTTTTTTCTTCATCCTGATTGGTTGGGAGTCTTAGTCTGCATTTATTGGTCTTGGAGTTTGCTGTGTTCTACTTGATTGGTGTTTCTTATATCTTCTGTCTGTTTTGTAGCATTTTTTGATTGGCTGGCAACATTGTGTTTCCTGTATTGGAGGCTTTTAGTGTGGCTTGGTTTCGGGAAAAAGGATGGCTATCATTTATTAGGAAGTTAGGTTTCATCTGGGTGCCTGGCTGGGGTGTGTTTGAGCTGGAGGTATCAGAGGGAGTCTGTTTGTGCCCAGGTGTTTGCCTGGCTTGTGGTGTGGAGATCTTTCTATTTGAGAGCGCAGGCTTCCAAATGATTGACAGTCTGGTGGAATCATCTCTTCTATTCATGCTTTCAGGTCTTTTTTCAATCTCTATGGCTTTTCTGATAATTCTGTGGCTGAGGTTTTCTATAGTGGCTAGGGTTTTGGTGCCATTGAAGTTGATGCTATGACCTGTGGTTTTCATGTGTTGAACTAGTGAGAAAGTGTGTTCCAGCTTTTTTACTGCATTTTGGGGTACTTATTCTTCTATTGGTCTGTCTGATGTATGTGGCAGGACATATATATATATTTGTTTTCATCAGGTCTTGGCGTGTTCGGGTCTTTTCCCGTGTAAGATTGAGAGCATCTTGGGAACATTTCAACGAGGTCCCACTTGCCAGCTTCAGGCTGGTACTTTCAGCTTCGTGCTTTTGCACAAGCACGAAACCGAAACCACCAGCCTGAAAATGGGTGTATTATATATATTATATTATATGCTATATTGTATATAATATTTTTATTGTTCAGATTAACATTAAAGAATAGAATAAATGTTTCCAGGGCTGATTTTTTTTTTTTTTTACATGAAGATCTTTACCTTAGAAATGTGTTCATTCAGGATTCTGTTCCTGCCTGGAGAGGACAGAAATGTTTGTTGGATCCACAAAATCAGCTATTTAGAAACTCCCTGTATTTGTTTGATTCTCATAATTATGGATGCTATTCACAAGATTCTGTGATTCACTGATGTAATCAGGCCTATCATATGTCCCCAGCATATATAATGTATTTGCATTCTGTACCCTTGCAAGAGCTTCCTCAATAGTAATCATCTTCTCCTTGACCATCATCATTAACTGGATCCGCTCCTCGTCACTCATTGTGATTTCACTTGCCACATAACCAACATCTTCTCCTGGAGATAAATAGGAAAGATGAAAGAATAAAGGTATTTCAATACAAAAGAAATATGACTCAAGCAAAATAAGGCATGATTTTCCCAGTGAATTTCCCATGTTTAATCATGCTACTTAATTCCCTGCTTGCTCACATTTCAACATCTTTATTTAAGTTTTGAAAACTGCAATGATCTTAACATTTCAGAATGAGAATGACACCGGAGGTAGGAAATTGCTATTTTTAACTCCTCTGTATGGAATGCTTCATTTGATGTGAATATGATTTGCAATGATTCGGGAAAATAATGATGTTTATGTGACAATTCAGAGAATTATTGAGGATATTATGTTAATATCATGTTATGACATCACTTTGCTCAGTATGCATTTTTTTGGCCAAATCTGAATATGGAAACTATGCAAATTGTCTGGGCTGCTTGACATTAGGACAATTTTATCAACATTAGAACACTAATAGATTTAGCATCTTAGATTCTAACTTCTAGTGAATAATATCTTGTATGAAAGATGTAAATTTTATCAAATTGGAACTATCCATAGCTGCTAAACCAAAGCATGTTTAATAAAATTGATCAAGGGTTACCCAATTTATACTTTCGAAGGCAGCCATATGGAAGAGAGGATGGACTACTTAATTTTATCGTAAAATTGAATTATTGAGGATATTATGTTAATATCATGTTATGACATCACTTTATTCAGTATGCATTATTTTGGCCGAATCTGAATATGGAAACTATGCAAATTGTCTGGGTGCTTGACATTATGACAATTTTATCAACATTACAACACTAATAGGTTTAGCATCTTAGATTCTAACATCTAGTGAATAATATCTTGTATGAAAGATGTAAATTTTATAAAATTGGAACTATCCATAGCTGCTAAACCAAAGCATGTTTTAATAAAATTGATCAAGGGTTACCCAATTTATACTTTCAAAGGAGCCATATGGAAGAGAGGATGGACTACTTAATTTTTATCGTAAAAAAATTAGTTTCCTAAAACTGCAAAGATGTTTTTATCCGTGAGATGTAAAGTCATCTATGGTTCATTACAATAATAAAATCAATATAGAATTATCAGAGCTGAAGTCACTATAAATTGAATGTCAACTCATAAAATATTTCTCTGATTTTTTAAAGTTGCCAACAGAAGTGGAAAGGGGAAATAGTGCAGCAGCTTACAAAACCGAAACTGCATTCCATAAATGTTTTCATAGATAGTTTCTTGGCGACGAAGTTTCTGCCACACAAAATTTTAACTGGAGAGTATGATTGATGACTCTTAGTTGTGGATGTGTCCCATTGGAGAATGATACACCCAGGGGATGGAGGGAAAGCAGGGTTACGGGTGACAATGAATGATGTGACTCAGAGTCACATTACACCCAGGCAGCACCAGCATGTTTACTCATAATAAATCTTCTTTAAGCTTTGAAAATCCGGCTACAGACCCATGATTTAAATGGAGGTAACTACTGGAGCCCTGACACTGAGATGATGAACAAAGATAACAAAATATATATTGTGACATGACAATATCAACACTGGTTTTATCATATTTGGTTGCAATTATATAAATCAGGACTTGCTTTATATAATCATAATGCACATTTTGTCAGTTGCCCTGATCCTACCCTGGGCATGTCTATATGACAGTGTAGAGACAGTAGAGAACCATGAATTTTATGAGCTTGACCTAAGTTCAGACACTCTCTGATTAAACTGACCCTTCCAATGGAAGGGTGCTAAAGGACTTTTTTTCCCCCCAAGACACCCAACTTGTGAATAGTAGCATAATGATATTCGCTTTATCTCATGATAATTCAGCATATAATTGTTCTATGGGATAAAAAAATACCTGAAGCTTTTCTCAGGGTTAATAAGTGACAATACAGTAGATAACCCACTTTTCTAATACTTTAGAACTCATTGAACACAAGGCATTATAAAATAATTATGACCATCCTTGCTAAAGATTAAAGCTGAGTATATAAATCCTGCTAAAGGGCCCAGTGGCTATATAAACCTTCTTTCCCAATTTAATAATGAAAAAAAAACTTCATTAATTTTTTTTACCTTTTGAAGACTGTCTCATTAGTCCCTTCTGATTCTTTCGAAAATTTTGCCAGAAGTATTTATTCTTCTTTTTCCAATCCACTTTACCTAAAGATTTTAAAAATACAATTTAAAAGATTTTAAATAAGAAAAGAAAATTACTATCATCATTCAGCTCCAAAAACAACATCAGTTTTATTTATTCTTAAAATATTTTTATTGTGCATTTTCCTTCACAAAAACAATGTCAGTTTTAAATGAGCTGTCCTACATATTTATTATATTTGAATAAGGAAAGCTATTAAAATATTTTAATAAACAAGTAACATATAGGGTTCCTTTTTAATGAACCTGCATCTCTGCAGACATTTTTGCAAATTCCAATGGTTTTGAACCATGTAGATTAAAAGTCCACAATATATTCTGCTTTCTGTTTTGAAATTTCATTTACAAACTGATGATGTCCAGCATTTGATTAAGATGCACTTTCTGATTTTCTTTATTAAAGCAAATACAGAGTTAAAAGGAAATCCAAAGGCTGCAGAATATTTGGTTTCAAGTAGGGAAGACCTTTGCTAAAAAAGGAAAGGAAAGGGAAAGGGAAAGGGAAAGAGAAAGAGAAAGGAAAAGGAAAAAGCCAAGGGTATGGTAATAGGCATCCATAACTTAGGGAAAAACAGATTATGGTCAACAATTGAATAAAAACACCTCTTATTCTTCTGGGTTTAGTATGACTCAACATAATTGATCACAGACACAAGGAAATACCTCAGGCAGTTCTTGACTTATAAGCACAATTGAGCCCAAAGTTTCTGTTGCTAAGCGAGACAATTGCTAAGTGAGTTTTGCCCTATTTTATGACCTTTTCTTGTTAATTGAGTCTCTGCTTCCCAATTGACTTTGCTTATCAGAAGGTCATAAAATGTGATCACTTGTCCCTGGGACATTGCAACTGTCATAAATATGAGCCAGTTGTGTCAAGCATCTGAATTGTGACCACAGGGGATGCTGCAACAGTTGTTCAGTGAAAAAAAAGGTCATATGTTCCTTTTTCCAGCGCTGTTCTAACTTTTAAAAGCTTAAAGTGGATTTTGGAGGAAAAAGCTCTTTCAGAAGTAAAGTGTTAAGTAGAAGAACAAATGAATTTATTGTTTTGAGAATCATGAATTCGCATAACATTTCGTTATGGCTTTTTCAAAACAAAGCGCCCCCTCCAATAAATAAATAAATAAGAGGAAGCATACTGACCAACTGCACTTTCTTCAGAACTTGATTTATGGAGAGAGAACCTAAAACACAAAAGAGAAAGAGACAGTGCAAATTGTGGCAAACATTTGCTGCTCCATGAAAGCTGGGTGGCTTATAATTAATGAATTAACAAATATTTTTTGCAAAATAGCATATCCCCTTCCCCTCTTTTTTTTCCTATGAAGCCAGGAGGAAGAAATAGCATCTCAGCTTCAGCTTCATGCTCATACAATGGCATGAGCTCAGCTCCACTGAGAATGCTTTGAAATGATCTTCTTGTGACCGATGCAGACAAATATGTTACGGAGGACAAAAACGTTAAAGTTGTGAGGTCAAAAGGGAAATGGACTGAAGGAAGTCTTCAGTTCTTCCCCCTCCCTCAACTGTCTGCCACAAGAGACAGACAGAAAACTTCTTAGAAAAATACCATTTTACACATGTAGTTCCAATACACAAATCTTGTGAGGCCATCTACATTTCCAGCTAACCACTGAGTAATGTGAGTAGTTACTTAAGAGATAAATCCCAGCTGAATCTTTCAAGCATCTGATAAAGTTCTTCTGTTTGTTTCTCTCTTTTCTGTGCTTAATTTGCCTTTATTAAAGAGACAACAACCTTTCCCATATCATATTCTGATAAGTATTTGATGGAAATAAATAATCCAGAAAGATCCTCTGCCATTATTTGGCTACCTATATTTAAACTGCAATTCATAAACAATCTTAAACTTTCCATTTTGCTTTCTACCAAAAGTAACGATCAGTTGTATAGAAAAACTATGCGCACAAATCGAACAGAAAACATTCCACACAAACAACAAACAGATCCTTTCTTCATTCCAAAGCAACATTGTATTTGTTCTATTGTTTCATATTATATATTTTATGATTAAAAGCACACAGACTGGATAGTAATTGTCATATTTCTGGAAAACAAGATGGAAATTTCATTTCAAATACACACAGAAGCTGTATTATATACTTTGACCCATGGTTTTGAATTGGCAAACCATCCTGGTGTGCAGTTTCTAAAATTAGCAGTGGAGGGCAGTGCACGGTCTTTAATCACCTCTGAAAAGCTCCAAGAAGAAATTAAATTGTGCTTTGTTTTAGACCAGTCACAATCCCTGTCAATGATCCAAATGATTAGAGGCCAACTGTTTATAAGCATGAAAAACATAATCATCAATTTGTAGGGGACATCATGAAAGGGAAAATGACAGCAAGAAGTTAAATTCTGATTCAGTAAATTCATCCAAGCAGAGGCAGTAACTGAAGTGCCTGGACATGGCAAATCATCTTTCTTTAGCCTGATTAGAAATTTAATCAGCACAAGCCGGGCAGCCAATTGACACACCAATTCCAGAGCAGGGTGTGCACCAGGTGCACACTGGAAGGCGGCCACTGCTAGTTTCCTGACAGATGCAGTTTACACTCAGGACAACAGCTTGCAAAAAGAAAATTGATAGCTTGGTTAGATTCACAGCACCAGCAGCCAAAGATCTGATTTTTCAAAAGGACTCAAGAAATACAGAAGATTTCTCTCTCTCTCTTTCTCTCTGTCGTTTGAAGCACAGATCTAATAACAATTTCTAAACCAATTTCAAGCAGTGTTTCAGTCAAGTTTGTACAGGAACCTAGAAGAATGCATTTAATCGCTTAATATATTTATTAGAGCAACTAACAAAAAAAGAACGATAAAAGCTTAGGAGCAAAATGCTTTGGCTTCCAGCTTCTTCAGCTGTTTTAAAGCAGGATCCTTTTTATAAGCAGCTGAAGTGAATGGAACCATTTGGCTTTTGAATTTGAATATTTTATTTTATTTGATTTGTCAATTTCTTACAAAATAATAGATATAAGTATGGGCATAGATATGAATCCATGAAATGGGTACATATGACAAAAAATAAAAAGAAACAATAGGACAGGGATGGTAGGCACGTTAGTACACTTATGCACACCCCCTACAATATGTTTGCATTTGTGTGTATGAAGGATAGTGGTACATGTGTGTGTATGTGCATATAGACACACTCACTTTAAGAGATATTTTATTTATTATCTTACTTGTTTCGCCACCCATCTCATACGAAAATGACTCTGGGTGGTGTACAGCACTTAATTAAAATGAAACAATAACTACATTAAAACAACCACAGTTGAAAACCATTAAAAAGGAGAGGATAGGAAAGGATGATATAAACAATAATAAGACAGCTATCGCAAAATCTCCCCTGTCTTCTGGGACATCGAAGCCTGATATCATATCCAGGTTTTGAAAGACTTATGGGATGTTGAGAGTGATGGAGATAATCTCGTTTTGGGTCAGAGAAGATTCCACAAAGCAGGGGCTGTGACAGAGAAGTCCCATCTCTTGGGATGAGATGTATAGAGGACCCACAACATGCCTTCATCGTTTGACTTGATAAGGCAGACAAATATTAACTGGGGAGAGGCAGTCCCTAAGATAACCTGACCCTAAGCTAGTAAGAGTTTTGAAAGTCGAAACTAACTCCTTGGGTTGGATCCAGAACAGGGGTGGGATTCAAAATTTTCTACTACCGGTTCTGTGAGCGTGGCTCTGTGGGCGTGGCAAGGGAAGGATACTGTAAAATCTGCAGTCAGAGGTGGGATTTCCTGGGTCTACGAAATACTCAAAATTTCCGCTACCGGTTCTCCAGAACTGGTCAGAACCTGCTGAATACCACCTCTGATACAGAAGAACGAAAAAGATATTGAAAGCCTAGAAAGAGTACAGAGAAGAGCAGCAAAGATGGTTATGGGACTGGACCAGTGGTGGGATTCAATTTTTTTTTAACTACCGGTTCTGTAGGCGTGGCTTGGAGGGCGTGGAAGGGAAGGATAGAGTAAAATCTCCAGTCAAAGGTGGTTTTTGTCGGTTCTCCGAACTATTCCAAATTTTTGGTATGGGTTCTCCTGAACTGGTCAGAACCTGCAGAATTCCACCTCTGGACTGGAAGCTAATAACATATAAAGAACAGTTGCTGGAATTGGGTATGTCTCGTTTAGTGAAAAGAAGGACTAGTGGAGACAAGATAGCAATGTTCCAATATCTAAGTGGCTGTCACAAAGAACAGGGAGTCCAGCTATTCTCCAAAACATCTGAAGGCAGGACGAGAAGCAATAGATGGAGACTAATCAAGGAAAGAAGCAACCTAGAACTAAGGAGAAATTTCTTGACAGTTAGAACAATTAACCAGTGGAATGACTTGCCTTCAGAAGAAGAGATTGGACAATCATTTGTCAGAAATGGTATAGGTTTCCTGCCTGAACAGGGTGTGGACTAGAAGACCTCCAAGGTCCCTTCAAACTCTGCTATTCTATTATTCTGCAGACTGGCAACAATGCAGTTTGCAAAGCAGATTAGCTTTATATTTATTTAAATGTCTAAACTTGGAAAAACTTGCCAGTTCCTGATGTAGATTTGGACCGCTTTAGTAAAATAGAAAATGACATAAGCTCTAGAGAGGTATTTTTGTAGGTCTTTGTACTGTTTAATTTCTTATCCTTATCTGCAAAATTATCTCATGTCAGCATGTCTCTGCCTTTATTTTGCACTTTCATGTAAGCGTATTTATTGGGAGTTTCTCTTTTTATTCTTGACAAGGAAACAGACTTCAGTCACTCAACAAATACTCTGCTTTTTTTCTTAGAAGTGGTGTGTCTTTTTCAAACACATAAAAATCACAATGCCCAGCTTTTCCAGTTATGCAGGTATGTCTAGATAAACAACTGTAAAAATGGCACCATAGGCAAGAGAAAGACACCAAATACAAAACATGCTCCCAAAGCACAGTTTATAAATGCAGCGATGTCTTATTATAAATAAATATTTATAATAAGTAAATATTATAAATAAATATTTATAATAAATATAAATATTTGCACAATTTATAAATGCAGTGATGTCTTATTATTATGAAAAAGAATGTGTGAATCATTTCCAGGAATTATGCAATTTTGGTTGGCTTCATTACTAAGAGTGAAAAAAATATAATACATATACCTCAAAATTTATTCATAAATACATTTCAAAGAATAGTGAGTTGAAAAAACTCACTGAAAAAAAAGCCTGGAAATGTTCAGAGACAATCCCATATCTTCTGGACTCAAAATTTTAATAAAGAGTTTTTTTTTCCTGTCTCAAGTATCCACTATCTTAAGTAGCTTAGAAAAAAAACGAATGCAAGTTATTTTTTCTTTCTGCCATCCATTCAAACACATAGACTTCTGAAGGTGTTTTAACTTTCAAAAAAAGCTGAAGAGAAAGGAATTATTTCACAATGGAGTTGTTATGCAAAAAGTTCAAGGGTATACAATTAGAAGTCCCCAAAGTCTTCAGAAAACAACCTCAGAAATGCTGCCAAATTTTCATTTTATCATGAGAGAAAGCAGACAAAATCAAATATATGCATATTGATTGTATTAGATTAGGTCCAGGGAGAGACTCAACCATGAAAGCTCACTACAGTATGTGACTTTGAGCCAGTCATCTCATGGGGTTGCTGTTGTGAGAGAATATTGGAAGAGAAAATATTATTTATCTCTACCACCTTGAACTGATGGAGAAAAAAGCAAGATATAAATCTAATGGATAAAATAAATTATATTTTACTTAATTATACATTAGATCTAATTTAGTATTGCCCCTAAATTTAGTTTTAAATTTTTAGTTTTTCAAGGTAAGCTTCCAGGCATGCTGGCTGAAAGCCAAGCTTGTCTCTCAACCTGAAATATGCAGCACACTCTATTATAAATTAAAGATGCCATATCCTTCTTCAGCGTTCTGTATGAGCTTGAAAAAAAAGATGCTGCCATTTTAAGAATTGTTTTAACTGAACCAGTTCCTTAAAATACCTATATATTTTTTTTCAGATTCATTTGGAAGCACCTGCTTTAATGACTAGTGGAGAATTACTTTCTTGAATTCCAGAGCAATTCAGAATCATCACTGAAAATATATAGTTCTATAACAATGTTTTCACTGGTGGACTACCAAATAAATCATTCACAGCACTTTGATAATTATACTAGGAAATATTTGGTGTTCAGAGGACAGAAGAAAGCAGACTTCAACTCTGCATCCTATAAAGTAAGGATCTTGTTTCTGAGCTGAGCTGGGAATTTCCTTAAATACATGAGAGAAAAAAAATTATGGTGCCCAAGAATGGCCTTCTTGTTTGATTTGACAATTACACTCTTCTGTGTGGAACCTGCATCTTCTTCATGAATGTATATGGGACATAATTTGTGTTCTTCCATTCATAGGCTAACTCGCTCTGAAACTTAATGATGCAGTCACACTTGGCAGTAGTTCTGATGCTGTTATATCTGAAAAGCAGTCAAATGCCATTAAACCATAGTTTTGGTCCTTTGGTTTTGTTGTACTCTTATATACAGCTTCATTAGCCAGCTTTCAAATGAAATGCCCTCCAAGGCACACAGTAAAAGGACTTACAGACAGTGGTTTGCCTCAGGAGGAAAAAAAAAACAGTTAATATAGATTTTTGTGAAAGAAGATCTGTTTACCATAAAACTATATATATCAAACTTATAGTAAGACATGAATACCATTGCTTAAAAATAAGCAAAACGTTTGACTATTGTATTCGTGACAACTCTATATAGACAAAAACTCATGGGTCTAGAGCAGCTGATTGTGTAGTTCATACAAAAATTATATATCAAGAATGAAGCCTTAAGGTGCCACGAGACTCTTGTTTTTTCCAACTGATAATATAGACCACGGGTGTCAAACTTGTGGTGTCACATTGCCGTCACCTGATGTTTCACAACGTTTTCCCCATTCACGGAGCTGGGATGGGTGTGGCCTGCATGTGACATATACAGCCCACAGGCTACCAGTTTGACACCCCTGATAATAGATGCATCTCTAGAAACAGTAGATCTGTTCTATCAAATGCACATAAAATACAGAACACTGCAGTATGTGAAAAAAAAAATCAAATAAAACAAGAATTACATAAAGAGATTATCCAAATTCATTTTAAAATAAATGTATAATTATTTATAAATAACAAATGCAGACATAGTATAAAATATACCTGAAGAGAAATGCATAGGTACCTACAGTAATTAAGAATTAAGCATGAATTATATTCTGCACTCCCATCCCATTCACTGCTGACAAGCCAATTGTAAACAATAGCTTGGCCTGTTTCAGCATCTTATATCTGGGGCCCCATGAACACCTCCGTACAAAAGCCCCTTGCTACCTTCCCTTGACAGTATTTTGTTTATCTCCCTTCATTATACAATGCCCAATGACTAACCTACTGTGATGATACTCTTCTGTGTGAAGACAAGATAATTTACTTACAGATGAAAGACATTATGTGGCAAATGAGTCTTTAAGGTTCCTATAGAGATTTGCATGTCTCTGCTAGCATCTATATGAGAAAGATGGAAAACAGAGAAGTCCTATTCAACTATCTTGTCATTATGTCTCCATAGCAATGGCTCTGGGGTCAATGTCTTCTCAGCAGTTGCAAATGTGCCATTTCTCTTGCTTTGCCTTTTTTCTCCCATTACAGGCAATACAGACATGGCAATGTTAAGTGCATTGCTTTAAGACAGGGCCCCACAGAAGTTAGACCAGAACCTCTGTGTGATTTGCAAACTATCAACAAGATTTTACATGTAGATCACTGGAGGATTCAGAGTAGTCATTAAAAAAATCCTCCTAGATTTTGAAATTCTACCCTCTACCTTCACAGTGTTTTCTTTCACTGCCCCTTGGTCATTGGTTAAAAGTTATCTTCTGTTGGTTTTATTGCATCCACCATATTTCCAAGAATATTGTGGGATCTTATTTAAATTCCATTCTACACAAGCACTGGAAAAGTCCCTTTACTGAGGCAGCAGGATGCACAAACAGAATGGTAATTTCCTCCAAGAAAAAGGAACAATCTCCTTCAAGCCACCATATGAAAAACGGAAAGGGAAATCACAAATCTTCAGCTCACAGTAGATGAACAGAAAAAGAACAATAAATTGTGGCTAAAAAATGATAGCATGAGATGAGCCAAAAATGAGATAAAGGAAATATTAAAGACTGTAACATTGGAAAGAATCCACACAATTGCTTCCAACTAATGAAAAATAAATTTTCAGTCTCTGATTGAAAAAAAGTCTGACAAAATCTCCATCTTTCATTCACCATATTATAAAATCACAAAAAAATAAAAAATGAAATAAAAAATAAAAATAAATTAAGTTGAGGGGTCTTATTTAAAGCATAGAGCTGAAGTTGGTATGGCAAGATGCTGTATGAAATGCAGATTATGATCTTTCATCTCCCAACATTAATGTCTGCATCTTGTAGCACCATAAAACAGCTGTTAGTTTCATCCCTTTGCTCTGGCCCATTCAAGTCAAGCACGGTCTGGACAATATTGCATCAATCAACTGTGCCTTGTAAGACTACCTCTCCCAACTCAGGGGTCCCTTAAATCTTCAAGAATTACCCCTGACTATAGTTCTTCATATCTGTAAATTCATATAAATGGGGAGTGCACCTGTGCAAAGCCCAGTGAGATTGTACCTTGATTCAAATGGTAAGCTAGGAATATGTTTGGAAAAAAGAGAGTATTTGGGTGAAGGATTTTGTTTGTGGTGAAGGGGGGAGAAAGGTATACAATTAGCCAAAACCATATTCTGGCTATCAGAAAAGCTCTTTCCTGATGGATTATAGAGGAGACCAGGTCAACTTGGAAGGCAACGGTACTCCCAATGAATGAGACAAAACAACAGAGTGCAGCACTGCTGCTGAGGCCACCAAAATATTGTGAGAATGCTTTTAATTTTGGCAAAGGAATGGATGGAAATGTGTAAAACTGAGTTCTTTTTCAAGAAAAAAAAAGGAAGGCATTGCCAGGAGATTAGGCATCTATCTTACCTCTGCTGCAAAAAGTTAAACACTGCTTATTATGACATTTCCCTCTGACTTAATGTATGTCATCGTATGTATGCCTTAAGGCAGACGGAAGTGCCATATTCCCTCTGTCTTAATGTATGTCTAAAGCAGGATTATTGAACTATTAGGCCCATAAAAGAGACCTCAAAATTTAGACCACAGCCACCATATGGCCAGGAAAACTATATGACTCTGATTCTTGTTGGGGAAAAGACCTTGTGTGCAGATCTTGTTCTCTAAACCATAGAGAGTTATAATAACAACAACAAAGCAACATCTTTGGTATTAACTACCCTGGCTCCCATGAATCAGATTACCTGCAAGAAAATAAAGGAAGATATCTCATAACAGATTGGGAGGCCGAGTCACTTTAAGAGCAGAAAGAGCTACATGATTAGACAGATCAGCATGGGAATATACAACTAGGAACCAGTTGTATAAACAAAGGAATAAAATTATACCTTGTAGGCAGTTGCATCTGGTGAGTGATGCCATTTATTTATAAAAACCTCTAAGGGCTAAATAAAAACAAAAGTAAATGGATCCATCTATTACAAAACGAAGGAAGAAGTGATGGTAGAATATGATATATGTTGTATGTTGTAAAAGATGCAATCAGAAAATCTACATCCCCTTGTAGAGCCAGTAGATCACAAGCCAGAGATGGTAATATAAACATACAACAACTGTTCAGCCTCAGGACTACCAAATGGTGGGTTGGAATTAAACAGACTTATCTGACCAGTTTAAAGAGGGCCTAACACATGGAATATGGAACAAACTCATTCATCAGGACAGTCTAGAGATTTTTTTTCTACATTAATTCATATCTGCTAACTGTAGAAAATTATGGACAGAAGAGAAAATGTCAGTGTCTTTATGCCTTTTCATCAGATACTTCTGGAAGTTGAACCCATGCAGGTATGAGCCTGCAAAATTATGGTAGCCTCTCAAGAAAAGTTGCACTAATGGACACAAAAGTCATAATTATTTTATGGATAACCTGGCAACAATTGAAGATTATTCTTTTTAATAACATTCTCTTCTGATGTTATGAATTAGTATTTACAGGAAAAGAAGGCAGTTTGCAAGTAGATGGTCTAAATGCTCCAGATCTGTTAAGAAACATGTTTGCCCAAGCTTCTAAGTTATTTAGCTATTATCCTACAGACCTAGACAGACTTAAAAATGTAACTTCAAGCCCTATTAAACCTTGGTACCACAGACAACTTCAATACATCATCCAGAGCAGGGGTCTTCAACCTTGGCAACTTTAAGCCTGGAAGACTTCAAGTCCCAGAATTCTGGGAGTTGAAGTCCTCCTGGCTTAAAGTTGCCAAGGTTGGAGACCCCTGCTCCGGAGCACACAAATATGGTTTGTCCAGTCAGTTAATCCAATCTTCTTTTAACCTTGACAGCATTAATGATTGGTTGATTTGCTCAAGACTCGTCACAGAAGCACACTGTACCTTTTCTATTAACTGCCAATAATCAGATTTTCTACAATTTAATAATATAGTGTAAGGCAGTACAATGCAACAAAACATATGTATTTTGATCTTTCAACAGCATAAGATAAAAACACTCGAGTGTGGAATCAGAAGCTGTAACCTGACATAGTCAATGTCTAGAAACTGCAAGGACAGTGACTATGGAATTAAACAATGATGGGTTGAGGTAAAAGCTACAAACTACTGTAAAACTACAGTCTGTGAAAGCTGTAAGGTTAAACTAAAGCTCAGTTTAAACTCAAGCGATTGAGTATTCCAAAAAGCTATACAAAAAGAAAGGGGAAAAATAGGCTGGAGATAGAAATATAGTAATTATGGTCTAATCCAGCCCCTTTCCAGGTCCCATCATAAAATGCAAAGAAGTTCTCCTTAGTACCTGTAATCTTTACGGCCCACTTCAACGTTATCTAGCCATATATTTTCCAGTAGTTTTGGAAAAAGACTGAAATTGAGATTCTGTACTATACCAAATTATCTTTTCCTAGATAAGCTATATCCTGTCCTGTTCAAACATTCTGCTTCAGATGATGTTCTCCAGCATTTTCCTCATCTAATGAGCCTGGTTTGCTGAGGTTATTCTTGGTCAAGTTTACTTAAAATCCAGAAGTAAGAAAGAAGGAAAACAACAACAGCCATCTGGCTGTTTTTTGTTTTAAAGTTGTTGGTGGTTTTTTTGCATGCCTACTTTTCATTTTATGCTTTGGTCTTTGTTCCAACTCTGGACAAAGCTTAAGCTATGACCCAATGACTTCCATCTCTTAAGGGCAGCAGTTTGGAGAAAACATAACAGTTTGCAGGAAGACATCCTGTTCCTCTAGGAGAAAGGTGTCACTCTATTCCTGTCTCTATTGTTCTAAAATAATGTTTGGGAATCTCTTCCCAACCTTGCTTGAAGATCGGAGCTCTAATTTTTTTTTAATGTAAATGGAAACAGGAACCTTATCTTGGCTCTCCCTGGTTTTTCTAATGGATCCCTTGTAAATCTAAAATAATTCACACATAAACAGTAACATGTGATAATCCCAACTGCAAAGCATAAAAGGTATGTCTGCTGATGATTTCTTAGTGGAAGATGGGAGAATTGTCAATGAATTAGACTCTCTTCTTCCTGAACCCCTATCTTTTTAATATACCATAACTTGCATTTACTCACCCACTAATTTTAATGCTGATGAAGGCCAAGTCTTATTTGTTATTATTATAATGCCTCTCTGGAACTGAACAGAATATCCAATATGGCATAGACCTTTTTGTTTTGGTCCCCTTTAAAACAACAATAATATTATCCAATCAATGATAAATCTTTCAACCTACTTGAAATACTAACAGCCTATAAAAAATAAGGGGAAGAAATTGTGGCTTAGTATGTGGTATGAAATTCATAGCACATCACCATGCACAACAAACAGCTTCAAGTGGTTACGACAAGCTCCACATTCTTCTGAAAAGAGGCCTTCATTTCTCTGAGAACAATTGCCAGGAAGAAATATTCCTTCAGCTGCTCAAAGGCACATTGGTCTGGCTTGTCACATGTCACGAGCACTTTTTGGCTGCCTTTTCACTTCCCCTGTGAATGTTATTGTGGGAGTTTCCTGACCCACTTCTATCAAGGAAATTGTCTGCACACAACATGAACAATTTGGCCAGAAAAAAATTTCTAGCCTCCATCATCAGAACTCTTTATTTCCTTTCAGTCCTCACAATCCTTCTTTCACTCATCACTTTGTGGTGGAGTAAAATTTATGCTTAGTAAGGGTCTGTTGCTTTTGCTTTTTCTCCCTCTCTTTCTTGCTACCTTACAAAGCGAGGCAGAAGCATTTTTTCCCAACATTAATTAAAAGCCAATTTTCAACCTACAGTTTCCTTTCTTCCTTGATTTATTTTTCCCATTTTCTGCTTTGTAGTTCTCAACACTGTAGCTTTCCCATTTATAGATCAAGTCATGTTAAAATGCCAGTTAAATTGGTGCCGTTGAGAACTGGCTGAAATAATTTAAATTACTCCGGTAGCATTATAACCCAGAGTGCTGATTCACTATTTCATGATTACATGTAAATTATTTTTAAAAAAGAATGACACAAGTGCTTTCTAAGTAGCAAAATGTGATAGAATATAGACTGAGATTGACAGTTGTTTACAGCATTTTGCTTACAAGCCAAAAATAATTCACTCTCATGTAAACTGTGAAGATACTAATTTTCCTTTCCAGCTCTAGGTCCACTATCTTCAATGAAAAGTGCATTGGTGATTGAACAGAAGAACAAAACAATGTGATAGGTCAAGGGCACAATACAATACAACCAGTGTGTTCATTTATATTCATTTATTCAATTTCTTTAGCTGGCCACCACAACCTTAAAAATGCACAGCTAAGTCAATAAATTCAATTAATGCTAAGTTACTGACATACAGTATATCCTGTTTTCAGTACATTTAAATTAGCAACTGTGCTGATCCTGCTGTATCAATAAATATCAACTTTTCCTGTAATGAACTGGGAAATGATATGAGAATATAATTGGTCACTAAATCAAACAGCATAACAGAAACAAACATAGATGTCCAGACAGAAAATTTTACATTTCTAAAACTTTCATTGAGCAAAATTCCGAGCTGCTAGAGGCAGTCCTATGGCCTAAAATGAAAAAAATCTGTCAAAAATATTGCATGCTGACGTTTGAAAAATAAGCCATCCTACTCCTTAGCCAAAATGACCACTTCCTGTTGTGAAGTAAGGTTGGTGTCTACTCATTTAGAATGCATTTGGTAGGAGGACTTTTATAGAAGAACAATGCTTATTCTATGGCTAAGGATGGAAAAGATTAGGTTTAGGGTGAACTTGTTATAATTTTAGAAAGTTCTAGTTTAACATCACGCCCATTATGAAAAATTGGATCAATAAAGGGATGAAGACTATCTGTACACTATATATATTTACATTCAGAAAACATAAACTATGTCAAGAAATATGTCAACCATGAAGCTGCCTTTTTAACTTTAATACAGGATCCTAACTTGCTTTAGGAAGATTAAAACAAACAATGGTTCTGATAATATAAGCAACATTTTCCTCTTCAATAGCGGCATATCCCTGGAAATAGAAATTCTGTGGCCCGCTAAAAACAGGATGAAACACAGGATGCAGGAGGAGGCTTAACTTTCTTTGATCTGCTTTCCTGCCAAAATATGCTTACTAGACCTCTCCCTTTATGGCTGAGTAAACAATTTCAGGACAGCTACCACCAAGTCCAGATAGTCAAAGGAAAACCTAGACATCTGAAACTTTATGCCTGGTAGGCACTAGCAGCCTTTATTTGTTCCTGACACTCCCTTGAGAAAGTTCTCCAGTTTTCTTGCAAAACACATAGGCACCCAACTCCTATCAAACTGTTGCATCCATTTGAAAAGGTTACGCGCGCACAAAAATAAGATGAAGATGTATACAGGTAATCCTCAGCTTACGACCACAATTGAGCCCAAAATTTCTGTTGTTAAGTGAGACATTTGTTCAGTGAATTTTGCCCCATTTTACAATTTTTCTTGTCCAGTTGTTAAATGAATCACTGCAATTGTTAAGCTGGCAACATGGTTGTTAAATGAATCTGGCTTTCCCATTGATTTTGCTGGTCACAAGATTGTAAAAGGTGATTACACAACCTTGGGGCACAGCAGTGGTCGTAAGTATGAACCAGTTGTATGTCTAATCACACATGGCCAATAAAGAATTCTGTTCTGTTCTGTTCTGTTCTGTTCTGTTCTATTCTATTCTATCTGAATTTTGATCACATGATCCTAGGGATGCTACAAAGATCGTAAGTGTGCAAAATGGTAACGTCACCTTTTTCAGTGGGGTTGTAACTTTGAATGGTCACTAAATGAACTGTTATACATTGAGGACTACCCCAACTTCATTTATTGAAGGGATGGCTGCTATAGGAATAGGGTTCGTTCATGTATTGCATGCCATACAAGAGATCCACTTTTTTCCAGCTCTGAATGTTCCGCTGTCCAAGCCAGTTTAATTGGTATGCCTTTTAGCAACACTTTACACTTGGCAATTAAGATTTCCCTTAGTCTAACACCAAATGTTATGGTAGTTGTTGAGATATTTGTCCAAGGGAAATTGGACCAAACCACCAACTCAATTCTCATAGACTTTGAACAGATGTCAACTACTCTAAACAGGGCAGAGCCCTTATTTTGAAACTCTACAAATAGAGTTGCTATCTGTAACCATGGGGTATGTCTATGTCTATTTTTCAGTGGCAGAACACAGGGAAGCTCAGAGATTATTATTTGTTTAATTTTTATTTTGGCTGCCACCATGGACAAACACACATGAGTTTCAAATAACCAGCACTCCAACTATGCTTTTACCATCTCACTGCAGATGAACTGGTCTGTGAAACAAACTGACAGGGCATACCTGAATATGATATAACACTAACCTGTTATAAGCCACAGCGTGCAATATACTCTTGGCTTTCAAGATATTCTGAAAATTATACTGTTGACCCAAAATTATGCTTTTGAGTACTGCGATGAAAACTTTAACCTTTCAGAGAGACTTTTTCCCTTCCAGTGTCTGAAAACTCATCCTTCTCATTAGCTTTATTCTACCCTTGAAGAATTTAGTAGAACAGCTGTTAAAATTCTCTGCTACAGTGACACAATTTCAAACATATAAAAGAAATATAATTTTTTTACCAACAAAAATATCATACAGATGTCTCTGATATTTATTTATTTATTGCTAAATCACCTCTTTTAAATTTCATATAATTTATTAATGCAATGGGAATAAAAGCATTTTAAATCAAAAAGCTATACATTGCGAGTCTCTCTTGTAAGGACCAAAATAAACAGTTCAGTGGCTGTTGGGTTTACTCCATCCTTAATTCTTGATTCTTATAGTTTCTACACTATATGATGTTCTGTGATTAGTACTCCTTCAAGATATAATACCTTATATTTATTATTGCTTAGATATATGCTGTGCTTGTGATATATACTCTGTAATAACAGAAACCATTCAATATGTGAAGGTGAAAAGTTAAGATGCTACAAAGGTCTAAACAAGGTATCAATATTGCTTAAGTGTTTACTTTCTCCTGAAGTAAAGGAGAGCTTCAATAAAAAATATTTTTAGGTTTATGGAAAGTAATAAGACCCAGGAGCAAGATGAATGCTTCTTATGTTTTAGGTGAAGTTTTCATAATTGCAAAGTAGGAAAGAGATAAGAAAACTTTCTCCATTCCCACACTCCATAATTTTTCAGCCTGTTCACCTTTTTCCCAACTGAGTACCAATCAATCCTGGCCTTGCCTTTGTTTGGCAAAAAAAAAAAAAAATGCATGGAAGAGTTATTGAAAACAAGGATACAAAGAAATGTTACTAGATTTCATCCCATGCCCTTTGTTTGCTAAAATCAGATAACAATTTCCTTTTCCTGTGTGACAGGGAGTATTTAAACCTGATCAGCCTGTATGCGTCACAAGGCTCTTCATACAGATCAAATAACTCATCCATACTTTAAGTTTTAATTGGTGACACAACATTTTAGGAAGGAGTGTGAATATTAATTATTAATTTTTATATAATGCAGCCTTTAATTAAGAGATTAGGAAAATGAGTCAGAGGTTGAGTCTTGAGTCAAAGATTAAAATTTTAAAGGGCTTTATCACATGAGATTTGCTTAATACAAATAAGAATGGCACGGGTGATACCTAAAATGTGATTTAAAGATTGACTGTGTTACCTGGAAAGCCATTTGTGTGCTTCTCAAGTGATTCAACAGTACCTAGACTATTTTTATCTATGACAGGAAAAAACACAGAAAGCTCATTTTTGACAGTGTGTTTGCTGGTGGTTTTACCTGCTTTTACTGATGACATCCTGTACTTGCAAATGGCTGACTGCTGAGATTCAATTTTACCTATAAGAAGGTGAATCTAGTAAGCAACAAAGAACCCACTTCTAGGAAGCCTCATGTGAAGGAAGGGGGATAAACCTAACTTTCATATATGCCCTCATAAATGTGTTTATGGCAGGGGTGGGATGCAAATATTTTTACTACTGGTTCTGTGGC
The DNA here is from genome assembly GCA_015471245.1 of Laticauda colubrina. Classification (NCBI taxonomy): domain Eukaryota; kingdom Metazoa; phylum Chordata; class Lepidosauria; order Squamata; family Elapidae; genus Laticauda; species Laticauda colubrina. Next base: position 7,593,063 of record BLBF01000063.1, read on the forward strand.
CATGGCTAGGTGAGCGTGGCTAGGTGGGCATGGCTTCTTCTTTTTTTGTAGCCCTCCCCTGCACTCCCAGGAGGCTTCCCTGAGGCTCAGGAGGCAAAAAATGGAGTGCATGGGGGCCGCGCAGCACCCCCCACATGCCCCTTTTTGGCTCCTGGGCCTCAGGAAGCTTCCTGGGTGAAGCAGTAAGACAGCGAGGTGGATCCTGGCACAGCTGATTGTCAGAACAGCTGATTGTTAGGAGAAAAAAAAACAGTTCGGTCGAACTGGTAGCTGTTTTTTTTACTACAGGTTCGGCCGAACAGTAGCATTTTTTACTACTGGTTCACTTGAACCAGGACGAACTGGTAGAATACCGCCACTGGTTTATGGTTACCTTTTACTTTATTTTTGGAGTAACAATTAAATAACTTTGTTGCACTGTGAATTTTTAAAGATAACAATGCAATTTACAACCAAACTGCTTAATTCTGAGCTATTTTAAATAAACCAGTTAGAATAAAGTACAATTTCAAATATACCAGCAGGAAATAGTACAAAATCTCAGTCGAAAACCAGCGAGAAGGAATACATAATGGAACTAGAATATTCTGCCAGCTCACTGGATGACAAATGATTAATTTTTTGCTTAGGAGGAAATTTTATTGGTAGAATTATCCCTGAGAAGTCCTTCTTTTTAATACTTGCCAACTTTATGACTGCTGAACCTCTGAAGATAGTATTAAAGTAAAGCACCACTTGAAGAATATGCATTGAAACATAAGGAAATAAATAATGCTAAAGAAAATTAGGATACTACGTTCTCAAAGAAATGTTTGAGTCATTTTAACCTTTATCTTGCTTCAAAATTCTGGAAGGTAAAGTACTTCTGCACCCTATTTTTTTTAGAACTTAACTCTCCAGCTGTACTGGTTATCAAAAGAATATTTCTTATATTCTTAGATAAATATTCTTAGATAAATCTAATATTTCTTAGATAAAAAGTATAAAAGAATCCTACACAGTATGTAAGAAGGAAAAAAGTGAGATGAATTGTGGGACTGCTGCTATTACAAGCAGATTATATGAATTTGTATTGCCAGATACCCTCAGGGAGAGGCAGTCCTACAGGTAAGCTGGTCCTGGGCCATGAAGGGCTTAAAAGATTATTACCAGCACCTTGAATTGCACTTTGAAAACAACTGGAAGCCAATGCAGCTCATATAGCAGTGGTGTTATTTGGGTGAACCATGGGGTAGGTAGATCTGTGTATGCCGCTGAATTCTGGATCAGTTGCAGCTTCCACATGGTCTTCAAAAGAACACCCAGGTAGAGCATATTTTAGTAATCCAAGCGAGAGGTGACTAAGACATGGGTGACTATGAGGAAGGCCTCTTGACCCAGGAATGGATGCAACTGGTGTAAAGTAGATTTGTGCAAAAGCCCCCTGAGCTACCAGGAAGAACCATGAGTCTAAAAAGACCCCAATTTGCACACCCTCCCCTGGAAGGGATATAACCTTCATCCAGAGTCAGAGATGTCTACTCTCCTAACTCTTAGTGCCAAAATCCCATCATCAGTCCATCTGGCTAGGGATGACTCATAGCTAATTTCTCCCTATGCCTGGCCCTTATAGCCATCAGATGTTGATCTAGCTCCTGAACATCATTTGCTTTGCATGGGGTAGAGATGCATAATTGGATATCATCAGAAAATTGAGGATCCTGAAAACCAGATGGCCTCTCCCAGTGACTCCAGATAGATGTTAAATAGGAGGGGAGAGAGCCTTGAGGCAATCCATATATAGAAACCTCTCTGGACCTCTCTTCCCCCACTAGCACTAGTACCAGCCATGGAGAAAGGAGCTGAACCAGGTAGAAGGTAGAAAAACAGATCCTCAAGACTCAATTTCACAAAGAAAATCTCAGATCTGGCTATGTTTGGGGTAACATCCATAAAAGTCATTAGTGGCTCCAAAATAATAGCCACTGCACCACCCTTACCCTGGAGTTGCGTTTGGTGTCACATTTGGAATCTTGGAGGACACATTTCTGAGAAGATCAGCTCACTCATTATGTCTACTTAAATTTCAGTTGCGTTTCAAATGCCTGTAATCCCCTTGGGGACTTGGGAATGACTTCCCTTTCTCAAATGATATGCTCTTATGTAGGTGCCTCGGCCTAGTACCATACTTCCTATGGCAATAGGCGAAATCATATCCCATTCTGCCCACCTTCTTGTAACTATTTTTGAAACTATGAAATTTAGATCTACAAAACCCTGAAGCTGGTCAAAGGGACCCGGGTTGCTAGTTTCCTACAGTATTTTACCCGCTGGAGAAGTTACATTATTCTTTGTATAGTACAAAATCAATAAATTTTAATTCTATCAGTCTTGTTATTTGAGCAGACACTATTTTGTAAAAAGAGAAAGTGACAAGAAAATATAACTTGTGAGAAATCGGGGAGAAATACACCGGTGGCAGAGAAAGAAAAGGCTACCGCTTATTGAATCTTGTGATGTGGTCACGTAGAAGTAAAACCTTTTGATATGAATTAGTAATTCATGCAGAATGTAAAGCAGAAGTATAAATGCCTACTTACTTTCTTTCTATTTCTGGTGTGGATGCTACACTGCTAAAGCCAAGGGATTCCTGGAAGAGAAGATTCATTGCTTTGAGTTGAGGCTGAACAACCAAAAGCTTTATTATCTGATGGATGCAGGAACAAAAATAAAGAATTGAATCCATTGTGCTTACTTCAATCTGGGATTGCAGCTGTAGGGATGTGGAGCTGGCATCAGATTTCTCCTGAAACAGAACAGATGTCAAGTTAGTGAAATACACAAGTGTGGTAGTGTTGACAAACAAAGTAGCAAGACAGCAAAAAGAAGAACAAAATGGGACAGGAATGAAGAGACCAACAAACTATTTCAGTTCAGAGGCTTCCAGAAACTGGCTAGAACACACTGATGGGATATAAAAGTAAATTCTCAATTTCATTTTATTTGAGTTTCCTCTGGGAGCTCAGTGGCATGCACAGCAATATCTTCTCCAACATCTGTTCAAAAACAACCCTGTGATGTTGGCTGTGAAGAGAGAGGAGGATTGGCTCAAAATTGTCCTTGAACCTTCATGGCTGATAGTGAACCTGAATCTTTTTGGTTTGATACATCTCACAAGAATATCTCCATCTATCCTGGATTACAAAAAGCAGTCATTCAATTGGATGAGAAAGCACTAGCAGTAATATGTTACTTTAGAATAGTGTTTCTCAATCTTGGTAACTTTTAAGATGCATGACTTCAACTGCCGGAATTCTGGGAGTTGATGTCCACACAACATAAAACCGCCATGGTTGAGAAACCCTGCTTTAGAAGCACTGTCAATCTCTTGTCATGACATTTCTCTTACTTTTTGTTTTTTTATGCAATCTACAGTGGGAACACTAGATGGCTCAGTATACTGCACAGTTTTGTAAACTGGAAACAAAAGTAATGAGCAGAAGTGAAGAAATAAACAATCCTGTTGTTAACATCTGCATTGCCTTGGAGGAGTAATCTAAGTCTACTTCTCCAGATGTGGAAAACTGTGTGTAGTTCTGCTGCCACATCTCAAGAAGGATATAACAGAAATGGAAAAAACATTAAAGACTATAATTAAAATGACTCGGGGGCTTGGACACATGTTCCTTGAGACACAACACTGAAGATTTACCTCAGAAAACAAATGTGACTGGATGAACGACATGATCAAGATAAACAAAATTATAGAAAGCAGACAGGAAACATAACTTAAAGGATAGCAATAACAAAGGATTGAAAGCCCCAATTAATTGATAATGAAGAACTAGTTAGAAACAATGGAAGAGGGATTGATCTGAATGTATATACAAAGACTCTGACTTATAACCTGGCACTTAACAGCTGTTCAAAATAATGAAGGACAAGACAAGAAAGCTACTTATGATCCATCCTCAAAGTTATGACTTCCACACACAAAGAGGCCTGAAGACACATGATTGCATTTTGGGCTTTGGCAACCAGCCAGCATTGAGGACTGGTTGCTGTGCCCCATGGTCATGTGTGACCACAATTAGCAGAAAATGGCCAAAAAGTCAATTGGATATGCTGGATTTGCTTAACAGCCACATGATTCACTTAATTACCATGGTAATTGCTTATGACCATTATTAAAATGGTTATAAAATCAAGTCTGGTTGTGTGTGCCTTGACTTATAACCACAATGACATGACCAAAATTCTGGCTTCCATTGTGGTTGAAAATTATCTGTAAATAGTAGTAGTAGTAGTAGTAGTAGTAGTAGTAGTAGTAGTCGTCATCATAGTAGTATTTTATTGTGATCACTGACCATCTCAAATATATAAGTACTTTTCAACCAAAAAACCCAAGATTTGTGAATGGGCTGATAAACCATGATAAGCATACAGCTATATTAGACCTATAGCATCAGAACGTTTTCAACCCATATACAGTCCAAAACCTAATTCAGTCCAAGACATTTATAATTTCCCTGCTGGCTTCTGCAATGCCTTTTCCTTACATCAAGGAAACAAATGCACATTCCTCTGAAATCTGCAATTAGCTTTAATGTCATTGATTTGGAGAGATGGAAACAAAAACAACTTATGAACATGAAGTTTGGTGATGTTTTTCTTCTGAGTTGAAAAAGTCGGTATGAAGTAGTCAAAGTAATGAAAACATTTGCAAAAATTAAGTTAGAGTCTTCATTCTCTCACCAAAGCAAAGTTCCATAGAAAGCAGATGTATGCAACTTCCTCTTTCATTAAGCTGAGCCAACTATCCAGCTGGAAAAGCAATGGGAACATTACTAAGGTTCTTCTTTTGTCTCCTGTCATCCCACCTTCAATGACATAAACAGTGAAAAAAGGAAGAGGACAGCTCTGCAGTTGTGCAGAATCCGGTTCATTTAGGTTTCTACCCAGTGTCAAGGAAATAAAAGAGAGGGGACATTTGACAGACATTGCAGCTCAATCCATGCACTATGAGAAAGCAGATCCTGCTAGGCACTAAGAGTAATTTTTCTTGTTGGCTTCTGGGTAGCAAATGTTTGGCTTTGTGGAATTTAGTTAGAACTTAAAAGATAGGGATTGTGCTAGAGGTGCTTTTTAGCTTCAGTAAAATCTATATTAATTCACATTATCTTTTATCTTTTTAAAGGAGATATTTTGATTCCTAAGCTGACTATAAAAGAGATTTACTATGCACAGCAGATATCATTGGGAAGGGAAGGTAGAGCAGATTTTTCCCTCCTCCTCAGACCCTCTCAGGAAAAGACCAGCTGCATCCTGTGCTAACAAAATCCAGATACTGCTCTGTCTCTCTTTCTCTTTTTACAACGTGAGTAACCTCTTTTGTCCTCACAACTAAAAAGCCACAGTGTTCTTTACAAAAACTAAGCATTGGGATTTCATTAAAAAAGAGCACTGGTTGGTAAATAATAAAAATACCCTAGAGCAGGGGTCTTCAAACTTGACAGCTTTAAGACTTGTGGACTTCAACTCCCAGAATTTCTCATCCAGTCATGTTAGCTCAGGAATTCTGGGAGTTGAAGTCCACAAGTCTTAAATTTGCCAAGTTTGAAAACCATTGCCCTAAAGGGATACGATTTTGCTTAATAAAGGTTTGCTTGGTCCTTGTTTGCAAGTGATGGCTCTACATGTAGCACATGAATTGTAATTTCGGAATGGTAATCAAAAGCTCCATAGGTAGACTCTTAGACAATGTGTAAATTCCATAAAAGTAGCATGGAATGCTCTCTTCTCCTGGGTTAAGGAGTTACCTAAACTGAGCTTTGAATTTGCTTCAGTAAAGCCCATGTCACACTGCCCAACGGATGCAAAAAGGACACAGCGGACGAGCAAAATGTTCCATCCGTTGTTATCCGCTCGCAAAAGGGGCTAAAATTTGCATAACCAGAGGGGATAACACGGACGTGGGGAGGACGCAGGGCGGATGCAAAGCGGATGCGGAACGGAAGCCTAGCGGATGGAAGCAGATGGGAGCAGATGGCACATCCGCAGGGCTTCCGGGGGGCCTCAGCGAAGCGGACGCAGAATGGATACAGCGGATGCAGAACGGATGCCGAGCGGATGAAGCGGATGCACAGCGGATGCACAGCGGAAGCCTAGCGGATGCCTGGCGTTAATTGCGCACGCGGGGAGGATGCATTGCGTCAGCCCCGCGGATATAACGGAAGCAGCTCGGAAGCAGGTCGCCATTCAGAGGAAAGACCTGCTGCCGGACGGATTGGCTGCCTTGCCTGCCCTGCCTGCATGTCTGCCTGCCAGCCTTGCTACCAGCCTTGCTGCCAGCCTGCCTGCAAGCCTTGCTGCCAGCCAGTCTGCCTGCCAGCCTTGGTTCATGTCTGCCTGCCAGCCTTGGTGCCTGCCTCCCTTGGTGCCTGCCTTGGTGCCAGCCTTCCTGCCAGTCTTGGTGCCTGGCTGCCTGCCAGCCTTGGTTCATTCTGCCTGCCAGCCTTGGTGCCTGCCTGCCAGCCTTCCTGCCAGCCTTGGTGGCTGCCTCCCTGCCAGCCTTGGTGGCTGCCTCCCTGCCAGCCTTTCTGCCAGCCTCCCTACCAGCCTTGGTGCCTGCCTCCCTGCCAGCTAGCCTTCCTGCCAGCTTCTGCAGCACGGGCTCGCTCTTCTGGGGCTGGGGCTTCTGCTGCTTCTGCTTCTGGAGGAGCTGATGACAAGCACTCCAGCACCAGCCACCTCCACAGCACCTGGACCCTTCACCCCTGAGACTGAGCGACCAAGAGGAGTGCCAGAGACTCATTTTTGTTTTATAGCTTGTTGTTAATAAAGTCTATTTTTGATTCACACACTTGCTTCATTTCTTTTTTTTAATAAAGTCTTGCTGGAAACTTTTAGAAATGGTTTAAGCCTTTGCATGCTTGTGAGATGGGTTAAGATAGCAGTGGGATGGGTTGAGATAGCAGTGGGATACATAAACCTCCAGTGCAAGCAGGGATACCTTTGGGATGGGTAATAGCTGTGGGATACATAAACCTCCAGTGCAAGCATAGTGGGACTGTATGGTCCACCCTCCCAGATGCCACACCTATGGCCCTTTATTATCAACAATAAAGTAATAATTATCCACACATGTCAACATAAACACAACTCTTTATTAAACGCCCTGTTCATTGTAGGCGAACCAAACATACATGGCCCAATCTCATCTGTGTGATGAGACAGGCTGAAGGAAGCATCCATTAAGCATCTACCATCCTGTCTTGCCACTCCACTGCTCCAGCTGGGGAGCTGCACCATTGTCTCAGGAGGTTGCGCTGCTTCTTCGCTTCATGTGAGGCTCTGTTGGGGCCTTGCACATCCTCAGTGTCGATCAGGTTTCACCCTTGCCTCCATTCCCCAGGCTCCATGTCCCCATAGCCTTGCTGGAGGTCCACAAGCCTGTTCTGCAAGATTGGGTAGCGGGTGCGCATGAGATTGTGCAGGATGCAGCAAGCTTCCATGATCCTCCTCACGGTCTCTGGGCAATGCTGCATGGTGGTGAGAAGTACCTGGAACCTGTTGGCCAGGATGCCAAAGGCGTTCTCCATCATCCACCTTGCCCTGGACAGCCTGTAGTTGAAGATCCTCTCTTCACGGGTGAGGAGTCTGGAGGTGTAGGACTTCATGAGGTAGGTTGTGAAGGAGAAGGTGTCATCCCCCACGATGAAGTAGGGCACATCTTGTGTGTCATTGGGCAGGGGGTCTGGATCTGGGAAGCCCACGATGAGGTTGCCTTCCAGCTCCTCCTTGAGGTGACTGGCGTTGTATACCTGGGCATCTGAAGATGAGCCGTTGCCTGAAGCATCGATGTACATGAACTTGGAGTCAGCATCGACCATGGCGAAGAGGATGATTCTGAAGAAGCCCTTGGAGTTGAAATAAGTTGAAATAATAACCCCGACTTGGCTGGAGCTTTTCAGGCCACGTGCTTGCCATCTATGGCTTCAATGGTGTGTGGTAAGTTCCACTTCTTGGAGCGGATGAAACGTCCATAAACAGATGCTGGACGGATAGAGAGGAAGCCAAACGGAGGCAGTGAGTACATCGCGTTTTTGAACGGATGGCAAGGTTTTTTGTCCGTTTTACATCCTCTTTGCATCCATTGGTCCAGTGTGACATGGGCTTAAATATGGCAGACATCATGCTGAAATTTAAGCTAATGTCAAAAGTGCTTCAAAAATAGTTTTTTGAATAGTAATTTTATTGAGATGTATCATTATAACAACAATAAAAGCTAATACAAAAAACCTGAAAGAATAAACAGTAGAAGATTCAAGAAAGGGGAAAATAGAAAGAGAAATAGAAAAGAAAGAAAAATAAGAATATATAAAAGAAAAAAAGTAATATATAAATCAGTAATTTCCCCCTTTCATCACAGTAAGTATGACAATTTTAGTAACTTATTACCTTTTCTTAAAATATGATCATTTTTCCGATATCCAATATTTTAATCTATGAACAAAATCTCATAAAATCTTATCATTTCATGTCTGATATCAATAAAAGTTGATTAAGGATTACCAGAAATAGCAATTTATCTATTTTAATCTTGATCAAATAAACCAACTTTATATTTCTTCCTTTTACTTCTAACAACTTTGATCTTTAATCTTTTAATAATGTCCCAGAATTTAATTTTATTTTTTCTTTGTCCCTTCTCAAAAAAATCTTCTAAACTTTAAGATGCCTGTTTTGTAAATCCAATATGGAAAAATTATCCTGGTCATTCTCTTGGTTTGTTATTTCAAGACCCTTTTTTAATTATTAAGACATCAGCCAGCTTCTTTTGTATGTCCAGTGTAACATCTTTTCCCATATCATTTTTGTAGCCCCTCATTTTTAAATCCATTTTCAACTCAAGTCTCAGTTTTGTCAAGCAGAACTTGTTCCTCTTCCATAACATCTTTTAGAGATTATATATTTATAGAGGCAGAAGCTATTAAAATTAGCTTCTGAGTCCATTGTTCAAAAATATCCTTCAATATATCCAATCCTAGCATATTTTTAATCCATTCTTTTTTCTTCTTTAATTGTAGTCTTTAATTATTTTCTTTAGTTATTGTCAAATTTTTAAAATCTTGTAGAGCACAGGTGTAAGGTCCTGGTAGAGCTTAGGTGTTCATGGCCTCCCAGATGACCACTGCCTTGGCATCTCACTTCATTTTCATCTCTGAGGGAAGTATGGGGAACGGAGATTTCCCTCAACTCTTTGTCATTATGCAACTTCCCTATCCATATAAAATAGACTGGAGTGAGAAGGTCTATTCGGTGGGCTATCCCAAGAAATTCAGGAACCTCAACATATTCCAGAGGGTATTTAAGAAGTTTTCAGTGAGCTGCTAGGCAGTTCTGTTGCATGCCTGGTTAGTCATTGTCAATAGAGGTAAGGTAGGCTCACGAAGCAACCACTCCCTATGTGCTCATTTCAGGTGGCTCCTTGGTTTAGCTCTAGAAGACAAATTAGAAGTACCTTTTAAAATTCATTTTCTTCTTTAAATTCAAATAACTAATAAATAAAATATAAGAAACATTTGGAAAGACAGTGGAGGAAAACCAAAACTACCATTTACCAACACAAGTATCACCTCAGGATTTGGGCCTACAACATCACAATAATAGAGGTGAAGTACTCTAACCTCTCCTGCTTTATTGTATCAATGGCCTTCTTTAGTGACTCTCTTTTCCAGATTTAACATCAGGTAGATCTCCCATCTGGCCACTATACTTTGCACAGCGGTTTGCTAGTAAGTCATTGTTAGTGCCTCGGTTTCAAAAGACACAGTGCCAGCAGTCCTGAAAGTAGTTATGTTTCATGTTGTTCTCAAGAGGCCCTCCTTGCACTGGCTATTTTTCTTTGACAATAACTGCCCAGTCAATCCTTTAGAAAACTTTATTGAGATAGTGGTCAGCATGCAGCTATGGTATACCCTGCAAGAGGAAATTTATTTGAATCCTTGTTAGTTATGGTTCAGTTTATGACATGTGACAGAAACAACACTGATTGTTCTAGTGCAGGGGTGTCAAACTCAAGGCCCGTGGGGTGCTTAAATCTGCCCTACAGGGCTGGCCTGGAAATATCAAAGGACCAGCCTGTGGTGCCTCTGCCAGCCAAAATGTGAAGGCCTGTTTTCAGCCTTCCTGGCCTCCTGTAGCACTCTGCTGGCCAGCCATTTACTACTAAACAATGGGGTATAAATCTAGAAATAAAAAATTTAGTGGCGTATGAAGAATAAGTAATACATGTTTTCCAGTAATATCTGGTAGAACAGATAGGAAAATGGTTATAGTAAAGAACTGTGGAAAGAAAGAAGAGAAAGGGAAAAAAAAGGCATCTTGAGCCTGTGTCAAATGCCCACCATGGCCACGCCCACATGGCCACGCTCACCCAGCCATGACCATCATGACCACACCCACCCCTGGCCATCCACCACCACCACCCAGTCCTCCCAGGTCAAACACAACCCTGATGCCGCCCTCAATGAAATCGAGTTTGACAACCCTGATTTATAGCTTACTGGTGATCACTATATGATTCTAGACCAGGGGATGCCAACCTTTGGATCTAAGGGACCACCAAACTCATAATTTTAGATACCAGGGACCATGTGGGCATGGCTTAATTTGTGGGTGTGGCTTGTTGGTCATGGGACTGGCTGGGCATGGCTTGTACATAAATATTATAAATATTTATATAAATATTGATTTTTTTTTATAAAAAAAGAGCAACTTTTACCCAAAATCAGGCAAAGCAGGCAGATTGAGTTGCTCACAGAATCACAGATTCATATCTATCTGCCATTAGCTAGCTCAGTCTGTCACATAAAATTTGCTTGCAAGCAAACTCACAAAATGAACTCACAACACACCATGTATGTAAACATTGAATTTTTTATTAAAAAAGAGCAACTTTTACCTAAAATCAGGCGAAGTGGGCAGATTGAGTTGCTCACAGAATCATTCAGTGATCTATCTATCTGCCATCAGCTAGCTCAGTCTTTCAAATTTTCTTGCCACGAGTCTGCACTGAATTTGCTTGCAAGCAATCCTTCAGTCCTAAGGGAGGTTCGGCTGTATTTAAAAGCAGAGCCGAAGATCTAAAACTAGCTAGAAAGCAAGAAATCCAACCATTTTCTGCTTCCTAGCTAATCTAAATCTCCCGGCACAGCAGAACAGATGATGGTCAGAAAAAGGAAAAATAGAAATTTAGCAGGCAAGCTTGCTGGGTAAGGAGTGAGTGGGTGGGAGGGTTCCTGCGGGCCATGTGGGCAGCGCAGCCTTGTGTTTCTGCACAGCCTGGATTAATTGTTTTGGAAGGGTACTCTGGGGATAAGATTTCTCTGCGGCCCACCAAAATTTTCTTACAGCCCACTGGTTGGCAACCGCTGTTCTAGACCACTTACAAAGTTAAATTGGAACTATGTCAGTCTTTCCAATAGATTAAAATCAGTATAGTTATTTAAAAAACCTATGAATCTCTATAAATAATCATCCTTACAATATATAACCCTTTATTGAAAATAAGCATTAGCTTATAAGAGAAGTGTTGCACAGTGCTTATAATGCTCACAACTGAAGTCATATTATAAAATTTACAAACAAAAGCAGAGATTTTCCAATCGTTCCAATTACTAAAACGTGTATTTTAAGTTTGTCTGCACTAACCCAAGCTGTTCTTTTCAACCCTCATAGTACGACATGGGAAATTTTCTGCTTCATTACCTTTACATATAAGCACTGGAGTTGTAGCTAAATGAAAACATTTTGTACTGAATGCAGCATAAATGAGGGGAAGGAGGAAGAATTATGGAGAATTATTTAAAACTGAATTTTCTAATAGATATTTCATTCAAAAAATCAGCAAAACCCCACAATAATTACTAACATGTTATTCTTAAATTATTCTTACAAACTATTATGTGGATAGAGGGAATGTAAGCAATCTGCATATGGATGACTATTTTTCTTAAAGCAAAACATTTAAGTTCCATCAATTTTTCAAGGCATTCTATAATTTCCTCACTTTATAAAGTACAGGAATTATATATCCAACTTTTTGACAAACAACAGATTAAAACACGGGTTTCTGAATCAGGTAAAACAAATTATGCCAAAGAATAAAATCAATTATGTAAGTAACGTTTCACAATGACACTCAATTAAAAATGCATATTGGAATAGGCCAGTCTTGTAGTGCTGTTATCAAAACCACACAACTAAAGAAAAAGCTAACAAATCCAGCAGATTTCAGATTTCAAGCAAGCAAGATATGAATCTCTTCACTCTTATCTCTGAAATAACCTCAAAATTGAAATAAAAGCGAACAATGCAGCACATGGACCCTAAAATTCTGCAGTCAATATTGCTTTTTGTGAGCTGATAAGTGTCTAGTAAATATAAGCCAGGAAAATGCTGTCTAATATAAAAGTGCGCAACTGATGTTAAATCTAACCTCACAGTCAATTATGCTAAATGAAGATTTATTTCATCTTAACAAAGATTACTGAACTATAAATTGGAATACTTTTAACCATTATGGGCAATAGTGAATTGTCATTTAGAGATATTTTAAGGACAACAGAGCTCTAATTCCCATATTAACATTTTGTTAAACTTATATTCTAGCATTAAAATATGCTGATTTTTATTATATGACAGGTCCAACACTTCTCAAGGCAAACGGAGAAAGAGAAATGAAATGATAATCTGAGATGCATTTTACTTGTACTTTGCTATATTTCTGATATTATTCTTTCAGCATTCTTTGTATTTCATAAATTTATACTGATGTCTTTTGCTTTGGGTGACATATTTCATCTTATACATGCATACATACAAATACATATACACACATACATACATACAGACATACATACATATATATACACATATATACATATGTTTTCTATCGTACCTGTGCTAAAATAAATTCCACATATAAATAATAAGTAAAACAGAAGTATTGACTTCTCTGTGATATCCAAATTTTTTGGAGAGCACACATTTCTGAGCTGTCTACACTAGACTCAATTCTGCCCTATGGTATGAAATAAGAGAAAGAGAAACATACCACCTTACGGTATAAATTCATACCAACAGACTTAAGAATACGATAACACACACCATGATATAAAACACTGTTTATAAAATTTAGCACTAATAGCATTGCCAAAATGACAAAGTCATTTCTACAAGCATGCCTGCAGGTACAAATGAAAAGAACAAATGCTTCCAAACATGCAATTAGATATTTTCACAGCTGGATAAACTTTCTATCCAGCTGCTGGAGTGGGGCCTCTTTCTGAAAATAAACTGTACTGTCAAAAACAAAGAAATGCTTACAAATATAATATGGCCCAATTGTTACAATGTGGGCTTGAAGGAAAATTTTGGATCTGTTTTTTGACTTATGTAGTGGATTGCATAATAATGAAATCAACAAGCCATAATAAAACTTAGAAGGAAAAGTCTTTTTCATACCCTTTTTCTTACTTTTAAAATAAAAGGGCTTCTTGCAAATGATTTTACTAAAGCTCGTATATTCCATGTTCGTGATAGGAGGAATAATAGTAGCAATAAAAAAAGTATGGATGTATACCACTGCTTAATGGACTATCAAAGAAATTTCTCTGATTATGATTTTATAATGAAGAATACCAAGAATTCTGTCTCAACCAGAATAGCCACCAACCTGGTGATGTTCCTTCCTAGTGAATTTACACTAATCATGTTGTCTTTTGTAGGTGGCTCTACAATTGTAAAGAACACTCTTCAGAATGGTTTGTTTATTCGTGTCAGAAGCACCACAATTAAAATAAAGCATACTATATGACATAAAATTTAAAATATAAAATACAAGATTAAAGTACGTACAGGTTAAACAGATCTTGTCCAGAAACCAGCAACGTTAATTGTGTTCTATCACGTTGCCATGAGATCCTCAAGTGTACACTGATTGGGGCACAAAGGGCAGGTATACATATGTGTTGTCTGTAATGTCACCTGTAATCTGTAATCACAAAGAGCAAAACAACCAGGCGCATCCAAAGTGTAGTGAAATACTTATTTCCATTTCAAAATGGTTACTGGCAGGTATCCCTGCAAGATCCAGCTGTTTCATGAACCTGGCAAAGGAAATATATTAGCAGGGGAATTCTGGGAGTTAAAATTGCCAAGTTTAGAGACCCCCAAGCTATAAGCTCCCTGCCTTTGAACATGCATGCAGAACTATACAAAGTACAATATGTAACCTGACTCTCACACCAATACCAAAGGCAAGTATTTTGGCATTATCAAAAGACTGAAAACTCATCTTCCAGAAAAATTACAGTGAAAAGCAGAATATTTTCATTTTTAAAAATAAGATATATCATTGATATATCATTGATTGATATCCCATCTCACAGAGTTGGCTTATATATTGTATACCTAATTTCCTGAGTGCTATTGGAAAAATTAACATTCTCAAGGGGAGTTGGTCAGCATAGTCAACATATCTGCTCTTATATCTGCTCTTATAGATTTTTAATTTCTTAGATAAACAAAGCAAAGGGTATGAAGATTCTCTGATGCATTGCAAAAGTGCTACATTTATGATTATCTGCCTGCTGACAAAAATGTAAGTATGTGCCTAGTGCAACAAAGCCTTCAATGCGCCTTTGAAGCCATGATAGTAACCTATGATTTCCTAAATCACAATTACAGAGTCTAACTCCTGAGGTGCTATGCTATGAAAAAAAAAAAGCAGAAAGGAACACCGCTCCTAAGGAAAAAGTCAATGATGTTATGGAAAGGGGGATTATTCCTTGCAGGATTAAAGTCTACATTTAGTCAGGGCTTTTTGCTGGTTGTCCACGTATGTGGACTGAAACCTAAATAAAGGTTTCTGGTTATGCACTGGTTTCATTGATAAATAAAAATGGAGAGTATAGTATGGTTTAATTTCCCAAGGGAAAATTTCTCAAGGGAGAGAGAAGACAGTGGTGCAGATGCTGGGCTGGCATTGAAAATGTTGAGTCTTAAATTGACAGAGGAACACTGAGAATAGACTAGACTAGAATACTTTATTGGCCAAGTGTGATTGGACACACAAGAAATTTGTCTTGGTGTAAATACTCACATATACATGAAGAAAAAGTACATTTGTTAAGAATCAAGAATCATAACGTACAACACTTAATCATAGTCATAGGGGACAATCAAATCATACTAGGAAATAGTCAATATAAATCGTAAGGATACAAGCAACAAAGTTACAGTCCTACAATCACAAATGGGAGGGAATGGGTGATAAGGAGTGATGAGAAGATTAACAGTAATAGTAGTATATACTTTGTAAATAGTTGAACAGTGTTGAAGGAATTATTTGTTTAGCGGAGTGATGGCTTTCAGGAAAAAACTGTTCTTGTGTCTAGTTGTTCTGGTGTGCAGTGCTGTATAGCGTCATTTTGAGGGAAGGAGTTGAAACAGTTTATGTCCGGAATGTGAGGGGTCTATAAATATTTTCACAGCCCTCTTTTTGACTCATGCACTAAACAGGTCCTTGATTGAAGGCAGGTGGGTAATAATTGTTTTTTCTGCAGTCCTAATTATCCTCTGAAGTCTGTGTCTATCCTGTTGGGTTGCAGAACCAAACCAGACAGTGAGTGGTGCAGATGATAGACTCAATAATTCCTCTGTAGAACTGGATCAGCAGCTCCTTGGGCAGTTTGAGTTTTCTGAGTTGACGCAGAAAGAACATTCTTTGTTGTGCTTTTTTGGTGATGTTTTTGATGTTAGATGTCCATTTCAGGTCATGTGATATAGTAGAACCTAGAAATTTGAAGGTCTTTACTGTTGATACTGTGTTGCCTAGTGTTGTAAGAGGCGGTAGTATGGGAGGGTTTCTTCTAAAGTCTACCACCATTTCTACGATTTTGAGTATGTTCAGTTCCAGACTGTTCCAGTTACACCACGAGGCAAGTTGTATAACCTCCTGTCTGTATGCAGATTCATTGTTGTCTCTGTATGCAGAGACCAATCACTGTTGTCTCATCAACAAACTTCAGTATTTTAACAGGTGGATCATTTGAGATGCAGTCATTAGTATATAGGGAGAAAAGAAGTAGAGATAGCACACAAGCTTTGGGGCCTCCTGTGTTGATTGTACGGTATCGGATGTGATCCAGCCTAGCTTCACCTGCTGCTTCCTGTCTGTTAGGAAGCTTATGATCCACTTACAAGTGTGTTCAGGTACCACTAGTTGGTTTAATTTACTTAGAAGAGTGTCTGGAATGTTGGTATTGAATGCTGAACTGAAGTCTACAAAGAGGACCCATAGTAAGGTATTTGGAGATTCAAGGTGGTGTAGGATGTAATGCAGAGCCATGTTAACAGCATCATCTGTCGATCTATTTGCTCAGTAGGCAAACTGCATGAGATCTAACAGTGGATCTGTGATGGTTTTCAGGTGGGACAGCACAAGCCTTTCAAAGATTTTCATAACTACAGTTGTTAGAGCAACTGGTCTATAGTCATTCAGTTCCTTGATGGAGGGCTTCTTTGGCACTGAGATGATGGAAGAACGTTTGAAGCAGGAAGGAACATAGCACATCTCTCATGATCTATTGAAGATTCGGGTGAAGATGGAGGCCAATTGGTCAGCACAGACTTTTAAGCAAGAAGGAGTTATCTTGTTTGGCCCTGGTGCTTTTCCTGAATAGAAACTAGACAACGGCTAGCAAGCAAGATGGACCTAGCCCATGCTCTCCATAACAGATTTATGGTCTTAATGAAGAACAACGTGGGCTGGTGTACTTGAGTTGGATTGCATATTATTTACATTGCTGAAGGCATATTTCCAGGGCAAACCTGGAGAAAATTGTTGAAGAAGATAATTGAGGAATCTGAGAAAATGGATGTTACACAGAACAGGATCTTCTCTGACCAGCTGATCCTCCAAGGATCAGGCATGAAGGAAAAAATGAAATATTTTTTATCACCCTGGGAAAAGGCAAGTGCCAGAAAGAATATTGCTGACTGAATGGTAAGCCTTAACTCAAAATTAGGGTAGGATAGATAGGAGGTAGAAATAGAGCAATAGATTTAGCTAAACACATAGGCTATAACATTATTAGAGAGAAGAAGTTCGACTTCACTACAGTTTGGAATAGTATTAAAAATGTGAGACATCTAGCTTGGCATCCCTGGTCATAAATTTACTACACAGTCTCTGAAGACTGTGCCTGGGAAGCTGAAAATAACATACTTGCTTTTTCATCTCGTTGTCTGCATAAAAAGGAAAAATCTGAAATTTAGTTTTGCATGGAGTTCTATCAAATCCTGAGAATCCAGAGGCTGTCTTTGTGGCAGATTCTTCTCATGCTGAACCTTCTAGAAGCAAGATATTCATGGTTGGGACTTTGTGGTCATTAAAGTCACGATTGTCTTTGATGAAATGGTAGACTGCTTGGAGCTACAGAATCAGAAAGTATTATCTAAATAACCAGGTGGTGCTGTGAACTGTTACAATGCTCATTGTTTCATTCATTTTATATGTAAGTTAAGGGCTACATATATAATTCTCCCCCCTCTAATTTTTCCTGACAATAACCAACTTGTGCGGGAAGTTGGGCAAAACTAGAATGACCCAAAGTTATTCAGTGAACTTCCATGCTGCGAATGGACTTAAATTTAGATATCCCTGCTGCTGGTTTTATGGCATGCCTACTATGCCACAATGGAATCAACTGTGAGGTCTTGAAAGCCAAATTTATGTAATTGGCCAAGAAAATAATTAAAGACAGATTAGAAATGTCAGTAATAACAGCAAAAATAAAAGACATGATCCTCATGCAGAGGAAATCTCAGAACAGGAGGAGAATATCAGAATAGTTTAAACAATTCTCTCACTGTAACATTTAGATTTCACCATGTCTGTCTATAATAGGACTGTCAAATTCCTGGCCCACGGGCCGAATGCGTCACATGTTGGCCATGACCATGCCCAGTTTAGCAAAGGGGGAAAATGTCCCAAATACATCACATGACGCCACCATGACGTAAGTTTGACACCCCTGGTCTAGAAGTTTATGCCATAACTTTACATTTCATATCTCATCTGAAATTATTTTCAACCAATGTATTTATCATTACTATGTTAGGGTCACCAAAGATGCATTCAACATAAATTAAACAGTTTTTGCTAAACAAGCCTTAATATTTAGGTTTTCCTGTTATTAATCTTCCCTCCCTCCCATTCTTTCTTGAAACTTGAGTTACTGCCAGATTGTGAAACCACTGTACCAAAACATGACAATCTGGGATTTAAACTTCTGAGAATGAACTCTGGTAATTCATTTGCTACAAGCCTATCTCACAAATCCTTGAAGTCTTTGCACAGAATTCAGACACTGGGGCTGTTGTCTGGATACCAAAATATGTGGCG
The DNA here is from genome assembly GCA_015471245.1 of Laticauda colubrina. NCBI lineage: Eukaryota > Metazoa > Chordata > Lepidosauria > Squamata > Elapidae > Laticauda > Laticauda colubrina. Next base: position 7,611,517 of record BLBF01000063.1, read on the forward strand.
TTGTTATCTCTAGTTAATTACCCATTCTCTAAAACTCTCTGGTGGCATTGCAACTACCATATGGCCTTGCCTGCCTGTTAGTTAACAGAGCTGCTTTTCTTGCACACATTCAGTTGAACCAACACTGGTTAACACTTTATATATATTTGGCTAATTCTATCATCTCAGGTTGCGTATATGAGAACTTGTACAACCTTGTGTTTTCACTGAAACAGAAAGCCCAAGTGAGATATAGGCATTTAGAATATTTTATTTTAGTTCTGGGAATAATTCTGTTGTGTTAGTTCTAATTTTAACAGCTTTGGGGTATTTGGTTAGCCCTGCGGTTATGATTCTAACAATAAGACTAAAAGGGAACAGAAATACTTGGTAATGAATTCACTTTCCTTCCCCCCCCCCCCTTTGACCTTTTCTCTTTATTTTTCTTTCTTCTTTTTCTCCTTGCTGCAAGGACATCCATGTGAAATTCAGCCTGCAGTCTTATCCCTGTCCTGAATGCAGAAAGTTACTTTTGGAACACACTTATATGTACCATGTTAAATTTTCCCCACTCTCTGAAAGCTAAGGATCTGGGATGTGTATGTGTGTGTGTGTGTGTGTGTGTGTATGTGTACATGTGCATGCATATATGCAGATTTATTTATCCCTGGTCACCTGAAAGCTGTGGCTTGCCAATAGGGAATTGTCCAGTCCTTCCTTCTGAGAATTAATCACACCTGTTTTCCTTCATGGTCATCATTTACGAGGAGATAATCCACAGTTTCTTTGCTTGGAATTGACTTAAGAGGCAAGAAAACGCTGCTCCATCAGCTGATGAGCTGGAACTACCTCAAAGCATCTGAAGGACCACTTCATTAGACATGTGCACAGAATGTCTTTGAGGTGGTGAGCTAAGCATGTTCTCTGGCAGCTTAGCACCATTGCTTGGATGACTTTCCCAGAGTGTCTCTGTTGGCACGGACATTCACAGCTCTTTCATTTCATGGGCAACTCCATGAAGAAAACTAGTCTTGTGAGTCTTGTGGAGGATTGTCTGATTCAGCCCTTTGGAGATGGTTGCTTTGCTCATGTCAACAGGCCCTGCAAAGTATTCATGTAGCTATTTTGCATATTAATGAATAATGAAGTGCTAGAACTAAAATATTTTTCAAGGTTTCACTTCTGCAACTTTTTGCAAGGAAGATAAATTGAATCTAAAGAATGGCATTGATTGCAATCAGAGTGCTTTTAAAACTAAAGCAGGTCAAGGCAGCCAAATAAATAAATGGGGGAAGAGCAAAACGTAAAATGTTTTTATTCTAAAGACAGTTTCAATTTGCAAACTAAATCTGGTTGTAAAAATATGGCATGGTATTTTATTATGAAACTATGACACACATATATATCATACATATTTTTATCTTTCATTATGGACTGTTCCATAATCATATAAATATATACATATGTGCTCCACTGATATTTTAAACCAATTAATAATGGTAATATCTTTGGTTCAGCATTATCTATGTTTATTTTCCTCCATCTGTACAAGATGAATGAAAACAAAGCAAAAAGATAACTGGTTGTTCTACTGATCTTCTAGTCCTAAATACTGCAGTGGTTCAAAAACTTAATATAAAATGAAGTTGCTTTATTTCAGGATAAGCCACATCTTTTGATATAAGTTCAGATACAGCCTACTATTTTTTGATCTTATTCTTGGTCTGTTGAAGACACTGTTAGCAGTGGAAGGTATTAAGCAAAACAACAAAGGCTAGCCACTGGATAAAAGGAGGTATGTGAAAGAGCACATGAATTCTACATCCAGCTTAGCACTGTGTTGTTTGATAAAGAGGACAGCATTCATAAACACTTATTTCATGTTAAGGGTTTTTATGTCATCTACAGGGAAACAGAAATGCAACCAGTCTTTGTTAAGCCTTGTATTAAAAAAAGAATTAATAGAAAACTTTATATTTAAGGAAATTGGCATCAATTGCTTATATTTTGTTTTTCCTGAACATTTTGGTGTTCTCCAATAGCAGATGCTCAATTTCTTCAATAAGGCTAGGAACTTAAACGGAAGTTAATCTCCTAAAAACTCTTTGATCTGCAATATTCACAGCATGAATAATGCAACATGCAAAAGTGATTAGAAAAACAAAATCAAAATATTTAAACTTGTGTAGTATTTATTCTGACTCTGACAACACATTCTAAAAATTAAAAATCAGTAACAAGGAATTAAGATGATCAAATTACCTATTTTCTGAAGATTCCCAACTTGGCAAGAATGCTTTATAGGGTCTCAAGTTGTCCTGAAACATCTTGTTTTAAATGTCCTTAACAAGTCAAGAGAAAAATAATCCAGCAGTTTCCATGGCCGATTTGAGAAATATGATTAGCTTCCACAATACTACTAAAATTGTGGCATATAATCCACAATCCCACATGAGCCTCTCTCTGTACTAAATCAATACTAAAGCAATACAACATTCTATTTCTGGGAACAAATTGATAAAGAGAATAATGACAGGTACATCAAATCTTGTTTTTGAACTGCCTGGGGACATCTACTTTGCCTGCAGGGGACATATAGTTTACTTGCTGACTGACAAAATGCTGTATTGATAGATTTTAGCCCAATGTATCAAGGCAATGCTTAAATTCTTTGAAGTAGGTCTGTTTAAGGTAGAGGGACACAGTGCTTGTTAAGTCATTATCACAAAATGATCCAATTTGGGATCCTTCTTTATCATTCTCTTGTATGGAGGAAGGAAGGCTGTGGTCAAATCCACCAGAATTGATAGGAATCACTTGGCCTGCTAATCCATAGATACATATGTACAGAACATGTCACCAAAGCTTCCCAGTATTCCTCTTATATGACATGGTAGTCCTCGACTTACAACAGTTCATTTAGTGACCATTTGAAGTTACAACGGCACAGAAAAAATTAACTTATGACCATTTTTCACAATTGCAGTATCCTCGGTCATGTGATTTACATTCAGATGCTTGACAACTGACTCACATTTAGGATGGATGCAATGATCCCCTGTTATGATCTTCTTAACAATTGTGGCAAGAAAAGTCATAAAATGGGGAAAAGCTCACTTAACAAATTTCTCACTTAGCAACATAAATTCCAGGCTCAATTGTGCTTGTAAGTCAAGGACTGCTTGGTAATAAACATTCGCATTTCATTCTGATTTTACAGCAGCATAAAATACAGTCCTAAGTAAGGTGTATATATTTGCTTTCTACTTACTTCCAAAATAGCATGCCAAAGATGACAAAATTTTAGTCAGTCATGAATCACTGTCTTTTCTCTTGGAAAATAATCTGCATTATGTTAAAAAGAGGAGCAGCATTGAATCTCCAAAATGATCAGACTAATGCCTAACAATAGATATTCATCTGCCCTGGCTGCTGTGTTTTTAAAGCAATAGCAACAAACCCTTCTTAGTTTCCTCCCTCATTCTTCTGTTACAGATAGGCAGAGATACTGATAAAATATGGATTGACAGAGGGAAAGGTCTGATGAATTAGCAAAGAGATTTTATATCATCAACTTCACATTAAGTTTGCCAAGGGCTATATCCAAACCACTTCACATATAAAGAATTCTACTTGGTGCCTTATGAAAAAGAAAGGGTCAAAAAGGCTCACTTGAACTAAAGATGGAAGTTTTTAATAAAGACTCATATTTTCTCAAATAGAGACATGGGTTATTGATAGATGATACAAATGGATATTCCAGTTCCATAAATAGGGTGATAATGAAAGCAGGACTGCTGCATATGTATGATACTAACTTTTTAAAACTAGCAGTCAGCAAAGACTAGAGGTAATCTGTCTGTCTCTTGCTGAGTAAGGATAATGGATGCTCCACTGCTCTGTTTCAGTTACAAACATACATTTGTGGGGGTCTTTAATTTTCAGAGCAAATTAACACGAGTGTTGCAAGTAAAGGAGTGGGAAAGAGAAATCCCTTAAAGTGGTACTTTAGCAACCCATCATTTTGCTTCTGACAAAGCATTTGTTATATATTTAGCTTGCTCACTGTCAGCATGCTTTCATGAATGTATTTATTCATGAATGTATTTAGTATTTATTTAGTATTTATTTGATTTGTCAATCGCTGACAAGATACAGATATAAGAATAAACATAGTTTTGAATACATGAGATAGATACTTATAAGAAAAATAAAAAGAAACAATACGACAGGGATGGTAGGCATGATTGGTGCGCTTATGCACGTCCCCTACAGGCCTCTTAGGAAGGTGGTGAGGTCAATAGTAGACAGTCTAAGGTTAAAATTTTTGGGGTTTGGGGAAGAAACCACAGAGTCAGGTAGAGTATTCCAGACATTGACCACTCTGTTGCTAGAGTCGTATTTTCTGCAGTCAAGTTTGGTGCGGTTAACCTTGAGTTTGTATCTATTGTGTGCTCTTGTATTGTTATGACTGAAGCTGAAGTATTCATTTGCAGGTAGGACATTGCAATGTATGATTTTATATACTATATTTAGATTGGACCGGAGGCGGTGTAGTTCTAGGTTTTCTAGGTCTAGAATTTCAGGTCTGGTGGCATAAGGTATTCTGCAATGAGTAGAGGTGTGGAGACCTCTTCTTATGAAATATTTCTGGACTTTTTCAATTGTGTTAATAATTGTGTACATGATATGGGTTTCAGACTAATGAACTGTATTCAAGCATAGGTCTAGCAAATGTTTTGTCTGCTCCAGTTACTGGTGTAATATTACCAGAGAAAAAGCTATGTAAGATTAGGTTAACAACTCTTAATGCCTTTTTGGCTATGTAGTTACAGTGGGCTCTAGCACTTAGATCATTAGAGATGAGTATTCCAAGGTCCTTGACAAAGTTTGGATCCTCAACAAGGTCTTGATTATTTAGCTTGTATTTTATTTTCTGATTATTTTTTTTTGCCAATATGTAAGACAGAGCATTTATTTGTTGAGATTTGAAGTTGCCATTTGATTGACCATTCTGATACATAGTCAAGGTCTTTTTGGAGGGTAGTAGTATTGTCTGTGGTGTTGAATAGCTTTATATCATCAGCAAAGAGAATGCAGTTGCTCTTAATATGATCACAGAGGTCATTTATGTAGAGTATGAAGAGAGTTGGTCCTAAAATACTGCCTTGGGGGACACACCACTGTTGACAGGTACAGAATTTGATAGGACGCGCCTAATTTTGACTATTTGTTGTCTGTTTGACAGGAATGCTTCTATCCAGTTATGAAGTTGTCCATAAGATTTTCCTTTTAGTAGTAGTTTGTCGTGTACCACTGAATCAAAGGCTTTACAGAAGTCTATGTAGATTGCATCTATTGCTTTGCCCTGATCGAGTTGCGTAGTCCATATGATTTTGCAGTGTAAGAGTTGCAGATTACAGGATAGTTTTTTTCTGAAACCAAATTGTTTATTAGAGAGTAGGTTGTTTGTCTCTAAGTGGAGGATAATGGATTGGTTAATAATTGATTCCATGACTTTACAGGTGACGCAGCATAAGGAGATTGGTCTGTAATTTTCAACTAAGCTGGGGTCTCTCTTTTTGAAGATGGGGATGACTGAAATGAAAATGAAAAGAAAATGAAGGAAAAAAATTCCCTCTTGACCATGCGGCTTTATTTAATGCCATTTATCACATAAGACTTGTGTGAAAAATTTAAGTAAACTCATGCTTACCAACATTAACAAGATAGAAAAAATAGTTAATATTGATTTAAACTCTTTTTTCTTTATCTTTAAAGGGTTAAGTTATCTAAATCATCACTGTTAACTATCTCTAGTCAAAGGCTCTATAAATATCTATAAGTACTTAAATACCTATAAGTACCTAAAATAGTGTACGACTTGTGTTTTATAAAAATACAATGAAACAATGTGTTTTAAAAAGAGAAAACGTTAGCTCTGGAAATGTAATTCATGAGAAATTAAAAGATAATTGAATTAAAAAAAACCTGTTAGATTTGGAAAATTGCTGGGAATAATTAGTGTTACAGTTGAAAGAAATGTCTCATTGTATACGTATGTCTGTGTTTGAAAATATATGTGCAATTCTTAGACATTATAATTATTTTCTATAGGTTGTTATGCAAGGCCCAATACACTTGCAACATACAATGCAAATATACCCCACACCGAAAGAAGCCCTCAACTGGGCGTCCGCAGGGCACAGTGGCAATGTCACCGGTTAATTCTTGAGTGCAAATTTCCAAATCATTAATGAACTTGTGTTCTGGTTGTAGTAGATCCATTAGAAGAGGAACGATTTGGGGGTGCTTGGTGTTCTCTGAACTTGGTGGTTTTCTTGCTGACATTTCATTATCAAACTGGGTAACAACATCAGTGCTCAGAGCACACCAATGGCCCCACAGTTCATTCCTGAGCTACAAATATCCTCTTCTATCGTGGGCATTATTTATCTGTTTTTCTCTTTGATGATTTGTCCCCTGATCACTTTTTTCTTTCCCATGAACCACTTCAGCTGTCCTTTTCTGTTTTCCTTTTCTTTATATCTCCATTGATTCTCCTTTCACCTTCCTTCTCTATATCTCCATTCTGATTACTTCCCTTCTTTCTTCCACTTCTTTGGTGGCATTCTACTCCTTTGGCTTGTTATGGGCATTCTTCTCTAACAATGAAGCACATACCACAGTACGTAAGTAGTTCTAATGTTAAAAATCAGTTCTGCATTCCTTTCCACCCTTTTTATGAACAGTGGAGAATGCCTTAACATATCCTAAAAAAATCTATGAATGGAATTTTGTGTAGAAAAGTACCACTTTGATATTTAACATATTTTTTTCTAAAATTAATAAACAATTTTCTTAACCTGCTAAATCTCCCAAGCTTGCAATTCTATTAGAACAGGGTTGTCAAACTGATGGCCTGCAGCCTGGATGCATCACACACAGGCCACGCCCACCACAGTTTGGGGAAGAAGGAAAACGTCATGAAGCGTTATGTGATGACAATGTAACACGGTGAGTTTGACACCTGTGTACTTGAACATAAAAGATTATGTGGACATAGATTCCATTAATTTCATTGAAAATTTTCCTACTTTATAGAAATGTGTTTAGAATAAAGACATAAAAATACAGTCAAGTGCATATCTGCTTTGAGATTAGAGGCCTTAGAACTTTGACATCTACTGGGCAAAAATCAGGGGAAAACATTGAAAAGTAAATGCCAGATTCCAGAATTCTGGGCTAGTTGTTAATGATACAGTCTGTGAAATGTTGGGCTGAAAATTACTATCTTAGTGGCTGTTAATTGATTATCCCCGGGGCATGGGGAGAATTGAGAGGAAGACAAATTAAATTATCTTGAAGCCATCTGCTTCTAGGTCAGATGAAAAAATCATACTGGAATGTTGGAAGAAAAGGAAGAGAAGAACTTCAGAGCCAGCAATGTCACAGAACAAATAAGCCATTTTCTGTACAAGAGAATAATCGAATCTGCTTTTAGAAATAGCCCAAATAAAGATTAGAGTATTCCAGCTGCTCAGAACATTACATAACTAGTTGCAAAGTGGTTTGGCATCATTATTTCCAGTCTCCCCATCTTAAAGACATGAGCAGAAAAAGAAGCTATACATTAAGCCCAAATGCCCTTGTACTGCAGAGTCCAGAATTATTACTACAAAGAGTGTGTGTACCCAAAGTATTAGACCAAGGGTTCCAAAAACTATGGTGGCTGGAGAATTCTGGGAGTTGAAGTCCATAAGTCTTAAAGTTACCAAGTTTGGAGACCTCTGTATTAGACAGTGGTTTTTTTCATCTGTTTCAAGAACTGAATGTAAAACCTCGCTATATCTCAGTGCATTTTATGCATTACATAAAATAAAGAATCTTATTTTATAGCTATTCTCAAAGTTACAGTGGAGGGCGCCTCTCTAACAACATTGCCAAAGTTCCTGATTCTTTCTTTCCTAAATTCATTCACTTTTAACTCTTGACGTGTATAAATTAAGGATTCATTCATGGCATCTCAAACATAAAGTGAGCTCTAACTACAAAATTATACAAAGCGTTTTCTTAAAATAAGACTTTTTGTAAACTGGTTAAATAGATGTAATAATTTCACATTACTGTGCAATTTAATTCCAATTTGCATCTGCCATTGTATATATGGCACTAGGTGAAACAGAAATGTTGTAAAAAACTCTTTTCTAGTTTTTATTTAGCAAAAGGGTGGGGGAGTCATCCTTCACCTTGTATCTCCTAAAACTGACAGAAAAATATCCTTGGAATCACAATATGAATCTTAACGAAAAAGATCTTGATATCTGTAAGGCAGCAGCAGAAAATTAAAGACATGGGAACATTGTGAAACACAGATTTGCTACCTGGCTGAGCATATTTTCTTAAGCAAAATAGTTTCACCTTTTCAGTCCTCTGCATCTTTCTTGAAATTTACCCCAGAGCACTGAGGGATCCTCAGAAACAGCTCAGGACCTTTTATACATACAAAGCCTTAGTCAAATGAACTATTGGCCAAGAAACGTGCCTAGATATCCACTACTTCTTAAAATCTCAAAGGATATAGTGAGATGCCTGACTCATAGTTTTGCACTGCAAAATCCTGATTCACAGATTGGTCCTTCAACAGGTGCATACTGTAAGGAGTGGAGACCAAGTCTCAAGCTAACCAGCTTATCATAAAAAAGAGAAAATATGCTTAGTTGAGTGAAGCTGTCACCTAACAAGTACTCAGGTATCTGTCAGAAACAAAACCTCAGTTTTAGGTTGTAATGATCAAACAGAAATCACACTGTGCAGCCTTCTTCAGAATACTTAAAATGCTGGGAGAACATTGATATTCTCCATGTGTAGCACCAAAAAAACAACCACAAAGCAACCCTAAAAAAAGCCCTAGATCTTGTGAAAAACAATTTGCAGAAAAGGATTCTCTCTTTCTTCCTGATTTGATAGCTTTCCATGGATAAGGGATTGTCGTATGGAATCCTTTCAGTCCTCATCTATATTTTGTAGTATAAAGTCAGAAGGAATACTAGATGTAAGTGCTTTTTCTTGCAGTAAGAAGCATAAGAATTTACCTCAGAACTGAATTCTAAATTTTGGGACTCTTAGTCTGAAATGTTACCTTTGGGATAGATAATTTAGTGTCATAATACATGTAATTTTCTTTTTTCCTTTTTTTTGCCTTCAAGTTATTGTTGATTCCTGGACTAGTCCCTGCAGTTTTCTTGACAAAATTCCAGAAGTGTTTTGCCATTGCCCAATTCCTAGAGGTGAGAATGACTGTCCCAAGGACATCCTTCATGTTAAAACGGGACTAGAATTCAGTCTCCTGCTTTCTAGCCCAGTGCCTTAACCAAGAAAGACATCAAACTAGTGTTATTTGAATCAACTAAAAAGCAATTTAGTCATGACTTAATTCTTCTCCCATAGGTCTTATTGGAAACTAAATTCAACTTACACTGGATTCAAACTATTGAAAATTAAAGCAATATATCCATGTTCTGTTAAAAGTAGTTATATCTATACATTTATTTTTGTGCAGCCTTATGAAGTGAAATATTTCTAAAATGATCATCCTAATATATACTCAACATCTTTCAGTCCATAAAGAAACACTAGTTACATGAAATAGCAAGAAACTGAAAAGAAAGCATAAAAGAGTTAGAAAGGGGAGATGAAAGATATTTAAAATAATTATATAATATGACTTGTCTTTTTCATTTATGAAGGCCTACTGTTATGTTATAACAATATTGGCAAGAAAAAAACAAATGCACAGGAATAGAAAAGGTGGTACCTGGCTCAATAGTAATAATTGTGAGAAGGAACTTAGAGTCCTAATGGGCAATCACTTAAGGCCCGGTCCCACTGGCCGACGGACGCAAAACGTATGCATAAAGGACACAGCGGATGAGCCAAATTTTGGGGGTGGCTCCATCCATTGTCATCCGCTCCAAAAAGTGGCAAAAATTTACAAAAACAGAACGGAAAAGAACGGACGTGGGTAGTATGTTGCGGGGATATTAAACGGATGTTCATAGGAAGCCTAGCAGATGAAAGCGGATGGAAGTGGATGACACCTCCGAAGGGGTTCTGGGGGAGAATTTTGAAGCGGACGCATAGCGGAAGGGGCAGATGCATAGCGGATGCATCACAGACGCCTATAGGAAACAAAGGGGATGCCGCGCAGATGTATATCGGATGCAAAGCGTTCACTGCGCATGCGGGGAATATGACTTGTGTCAGCTCTGCGGATATAAAAGGATGCAGCACACATGCAGTCAGCATACAGGGGAAAGACGTGCTGCCACATACATCTTGCAGGAACACCATGGTTCGTCAGTCAGGCAAGAAGAAGAAGCCCGTGCCTACTTCTTCAAGCCCTGGCAAGGTGAAGAAGGACAGAACCAGCATCCCACCCCCTGGCACTGACTCTGAACCTGCTGCTGCTGCTGCTGTGGTGGACCAGCCCCAAGGCCCTCAAAGCTCTGCTGCTGAAGGCCCTGCTGCTCAAGCCCCTGAAGGCCCTGCTGCTCAAGCCCCTGAAGGCCCTGCCAGAGGGAGGAAGAGGCAAGGGAAGGAGAAGGGAGAGAGGAAACAGTACACCATTTCCTACGAGCATGAGGATGAGGTGCTGGAATGGCTGAGGGAGAATGAGTACCTCTGGAGAAAGGGCCACAGACTGTATCAGGACACCAAGAAGAAGCAGGCAGCTTGGAGAGACAAGGCAGAGAGCCTGGAGTACACTGCGGAAGTACTCTTTAGATGGTGGAAGCACATGCACACCTGGTATGTCAAGCTACACCTCAAGAAATCTGGGCGGGCCGCTGTCAAGCTCACTGACCGGGAGATGTACATCATGGCCAAGTGCAGTTTACTGGAGGGTGAGATTCGCCACCGAGGAGCAGCCCCTCTGAGACCCCTCTCCCTCAGACAGCCCACAGACAGCCAGTCCTCTTCCAGCCAGGAGCCAGCTACCCTGTCCAGGCAGGTATCTTCAGAGGGCCCCACAGCAGAGACCCCCTCGACAGCTGCACTCCCCATGCCAGCGGACTTGGAGGATACCGTGGAGGATGACGCCCTGCTGTCACAAATGGAGGAAGCAGTAGCAGCCACCAGAGGCGAGGCCAACCCACCCCCACCCCCAGCTCCACAGGACGCAGGCAGAGAGTCAGACTGGAGGGCCAGGACTACAGTGTTCTGTTGGAGATCAGGGACACAATGAAGACCAGCACAGAACTTCTCTCTCAGCTGGTCCACTTGGACAGAGCATCCTTGGACCGGAAGCCCTTCATGACCTACGTGAGCCAGATCCTGAGGGACCTGCCTGAGGCCCAGTACCAGGTGATGAAGCAGAAGATAACAGCACTTCTGCACAACCCTCAAGGCCCAACTGAAGCTGCTCCTACCCAGTCCAGGTCTGCTCCTCCACCCCAGGCGATGTCACAGCCCTTCCACGGCTTTCAACAGCCCCTCACCTCCCAAAGCTACGACTACCAGGACTTTCCACAGCAGAAACAGAACTTCCCAGTCCAGGCCCAGGTTCATCGGACACCAGATGCCAGTCCTCACCCAGTTGCAGACCAGATAGCACCAGTACACTCCCCCTTCCTCCACCCCACAGCCAAGCCCCTCAACGGATAATCTGTCATCAGTATTGGGCCTGACATCTCAAGTCCTTGATGAAGGGCCTCTCAACCTCATGGGACTGAGTCAGCTCTCCGATAGCTTCATGAACACACCACCACCTGTTGTACCCTTGGGGCCAAGCACCCCAATGGTGCCTCAGACCAGCACTCAAGCCACAGCCACCTCCACAGTCCCTGCCCGCTTAACAGCTGAGACCATGGACATGACTCAGAGTAACTGAGAGCAGTGTCAGAGATTGAGTTGTTTACTTGTTAAATTTATCTTTGCTGAAGACACTTTACTTGGTTCATTTTGCTTATTTGACACAGTCATAAAGTTTACCTAAGAAAGTTAAAAAAGGTTATCTTTGCTGAAGACACTTAGTTTACTTGGTTCTTTTTTTTATTTAATAAAGTGTTGGTGAAAACTTTGAAAAAATGGTTAAGCCTTTGCATGCTTGTGGGATAGATAAGGATAGTTGTGTGATAGTTAAACCTCCAGTGCAAGCATAGTGGGACTGTATGGTCCACCATCCCGGCTGCCACACATATGGACCTGTATTATCAATAACAATTTATTCATTGATCAACACATTTTAAAATAAACAAAGCTCTTTATTAATGCCCTATTCATTGTAGGAACACTCAACATACATGGCACAATCTCATCAGTGTTATGCGACAGCCTCAAGGAAGCATCCATTAATCATCTATCATCCTGTCTTGCCACTCCCCTGCTCCAGCTGGGGAGTTGCACCAGTGTCTCAGTTGGTTACACTGCTTCTTCCCTTCACGTGAAGCTCTGTTGGGGCTTTGTACATCCACAGTGTCTATCAGGTGACGTCCTTGCCTCCATTACCAGGCTCCATGTCCCCTCCATGACCCCAGACGGTCGACAAGTCTGTTCTGCAACACTGGGTAGCGGGTGCGCATGAGATTGTGCAGGATGCAGCAAGCTTCCATGATACTCCTCACAGTCTCTGGGTCATGCTGCATGATGGTGAGAAGTATCTGGAACCTGTTGGCCAGGATGCCAAAGACGTTCTCCACCAGCCGTCTTGCCCTGGACAGCCTGTAGTTGAAGATCCTCTCTTCACAGGTGAGGTATCTTGAACTGTTCAGCTTCATGAGGTAGGTTCTGAGGGAGAACGCGTCATCACCAATGATGAAGTAGGGCACATCTTGTGTGTCACTTGGTGTGGACCTGGAAAACCCATGATGAGGTTGCGTTCCAGCCCATCCTTGAGGTTACTTGCATTGTATACCTGGCCATCTGAAGCACAGCAAGCCTCAGCCATCTGCTGCCAGCCCTTGTAAGAGGGACAGGGCTACCATCCCGCCCCCTGGCCCTCACTCTGGTTCTGCTGGGGCTTCTGCAGCACGGGCTCGCTCTCCTGGGGCTGGGGCTTCTGCTGCTTCTGCTTCTGGAGGAGCTGATGACAAGCACTCCAGCACCAGCCACCTCCACAGCACCTGGACCCTTCACCCCTGAGACTGAGCAACCAAGAGGAGTGCCAGAGACTCAATTTTGTTTTATAGCTTGTTGTTAATAAAGTCTATTTTTGATTCACACACTTGCTTCATTTCTTTTTTTTAATAAAGTCTTGCTGGAAACTTTTAGACATGGTTTAAGCCTTTGCATGCTTGTGGGATGGGTTAAGATAGCAGTGGAATGGGTAAAGATAGCAGTGGGATGGGTTGAGATAGCAGTGGGACGGGCAGGGATACCTTTGGGATGGGTAATAGCTGTGGGATAGATAAACCTCCAGTGCAAGCATAGTCGGACTGGATGGTCCACCCTCCCAGGTGCCACACCTATAGCCCTTTATTATCAATAACAATGTAATCAATCATCCACACATGTCAACATAAACACAACTCTTTATTAAATGCCCTGTTCATTGTAGGACCACTCAACATACATGGCCCAATCTCATCCGTGTGATGAGACAGGCTGAAGGAAGCATCCATTAAGCATCTACCATCCTGTCTTGCCATTCCACCACTCCAGCTGGGGAGTTGCACCAGTGTTTCAGGAGGTTGCGCTGCTTCTTCCCTTCACATGAGGCTCTGTTGGGGCCTTGCACATCCTGAGTGTCTATCAGGTTTCGCCCTTGCCTCCATTCCCCAGGCTCCATGTCCCCATTGCCTTGCTGGAGGTCCACGAGCCTGTTCTGCAAGACTGGGTAGCGGGTGCGCATGAGATTGTGCAGGATGCAGCAAGCTTCCATGATCCTCCTCACGGTCTCTGGGCGATGCTGCATGGTGGTGAGAAGTACCTGGAACCTGTTGGCCAGGATGCCAAAGGCGTTCTCCACCACCTGCCTTGCCCTGGACAGCCTGTAGTTGAAGATCCTCTCTTCATGGGTGAGGTATTTGGAGGTGTAGGGCTTCATGAGGTAGGTTGTGAGGGAGAAGGCGTCATCCCCCACGATGAAGTAGGGCACATCTTGTGTGTCGTTGGGCAGGGGTTCTGGATCTGGGAAACCCACGATGAGGTTGCGTTCCAGCCCGCCCTTGAGATCACTTGCATTGTATACCTGGGCATCTGAAGATGAGCCATTGCCTGAAGCATCAATGTACATGAACTTGTAGTCAGCATCGACCATGGCGAAGAGGATGATGCTGAAGAAGCCCTTGTAGTTGTGATAAGAGGACCCTGAGTTGGCTGGCGCTTTGCAGGCCACATGCTTGCCATCGATGGCTCCAACGGTGTGGGGGAAGTTCCACCTATGATACTACTGCTCTGCAACTTTCTTCCATCCTTCTTGAGTGGAGGGGCACTGGAGGAGCTCCTCCTTGTATTCTTCGATGATGGCCTGTACCACTTCTCTGACCACAATGCTGATGGTGTTGTGTGGCACCCTCCAGCCATACTGCATGCTCCTGTAGGTGATCCCTGAGGCCAGGTGGTGCAGAGTGAGTGCCACCTTGAGCCCAGGTTCCAGGCTGGGCCGGAAGTTGGTGTTTGCCTTGGTCAACCTGGGTGTCAGCCGCTGCACAACTTCGTCAAACATGGCTGGAGGCATCCTCATGAAGTTCTGGAATGCACGAGTGTCTTCGTTCCTGAGCTCCACCATCAGCTTGTTGTACAGTCCGTCCTCTGCTCTTCTGGCGAACCATCTTCGTACCCAGACGCTTCTTGGCCGCCTCTTTTTCTTCCCGTAGTAGAGTTCACAGAGCCTGTAGATGGCTTCGCACTGTTGCAGAAGGATGGTGGCTGCCAAAAGGACTTTGTTACGATCCACA